>JBBPFJ010000336.1:71696-109696 GCA_037975025.1 Excoecaria agallocha | reverse complement strand
GCGTTATTTTAGACACTCAGCGTGATGATGAGGTAATTATTATGTATGATGTTTACAAAAATATATGATATTTTTACTACATTACTGATCATATTACTAATTCTAATTAGGTGGAATGGCAATCATACGAAGGGGTGATACATCTATTGCCTTCATTTTGTACGAATGGACAACGCATTTGGCGATCAGTTGTGCCTTTATCTTGTTTTCATATCATTGAGTGGCACCAACCGGATCGTTGTCTCAGATAATTTGGAATGGACCAGCCCATTTTGAGACCTCCAATGATAGATAATGTAGTACATGCAATCGATTTGAGGGGAAATTATGATAAAAATTTTGAAAACATGTTTGCTAACTTTATTAATGAGTGGAATAATCGATATAATCAATGTGTTGGTACTCAATTGTTGACTGCAACATTGCATATAAGGTCGCAATACATGCAATGGTACATAATGAGAACGAGACGGTGGATAACCAATATTGGGGCAGTAATCGGATCATCGGTATGCTGGACATATTATAATTTCGATTGGTTATTTAACACAATTCAGTAATATATTTATTTATATTGAGAGCTCCTTTTAAACGCATGCAGGCTGATGGTGCTGAAATTATTTACCATAGACAATTGGCTTTATCATCATCTTCATTTGAGGGAGGCGAGATTCGTTTGGTGGCCGAAGGTATTTTAGGAGCTGTTGGACAAATTGACAGAATGTTGGTTGAATATCCACGTTAGTCTGTTCCCAATCCGATAGAGGTTCCACCAACGACAGTCCCATTTCAGGATCCTCGGTAATCAAGAAGAAGCCGAAGAAGTATGGCTGAGAGAAGGACAAATATTCAATCAATTCCTGTTCCACCTAGCATTCATCAGGTCCCCCCACCAATGTCGTGGGCATATGATTACCTACATAATTCATGTTCAATCATGATGCCCGAATTTAGTCAGCCAACCTTTCAGCCAACATTTTTTGATACAGAAGCTGGTCCATCCAGATGTTATGACTATCATGCAGGTACATCAGGATTAAATGTGGATTTAAATGTTAGTGTTTCTGAGCTCGATCAAATAGGGTACACAAGCAACATTCAGACGTTTAATACAAGTGGAGCTATCTGTGATAACGTGCAACAAGATGACTTTTTGGATGAACTTCTATCCAATACGAATATGATGCATTTACTTGATGAACTAAGTAAATTTAGCCACTTATGAAATCTGAATTTTAGGCACCATTAGTGTTGTAATGTATTATTAGTATTGTAATGTACGATTATAATGTACTTGAAATTGCTACTTATTCAATAAAAAAACAATTGCCAACTAAATAACATAATTGTTCAAAAAACATAGATACATCAAAGCATAAAATAAAATATTATTTAAAGTTCAAGACATATATGCAACATTTAAGTTAAATCCTTGATTTGAAGACCCTGAACGACTAGGACATGCCCTCTTATTATGTCCAGCATTTTCACAATTGCTGCAGTGGGTTACACTACCTCCTTCTCGTCTATCCATTTCATTGTGGATTCGTGTTGTTTTAGGCCGCCCTTTCTTCCTTTGAAGTTCTATATTAGGCACAAATTTAGGCCCGTTATATACTGGCCAATAAGCTCGATGACCCATTGGGTGGAATTCTCCTTCATAGCATTTTAGAGCTTCTGCAATGGTATAACACGAATTAACAAATGAAAACATATCAATATGTTTATGCATGCATGCTGCAATTACATGTGAACATGGCATTTTTGTGCCCTGAAACTTTCCACATTCACATTCGTGCTTTTCAAGACTCACTATATAAGTGTCAATTTCTGAATTATCTTTCAGTTCATTGCAAGCTATAACTCTAAATAATTTGTACCGACTATCATAATCAATCACTGAGTGATCTCGAGCCCTAATTGCATGCTTGTTCATAGATTCAACGCATTTTGGAGTGAAACGAAATCCTTGAGTTATTTTCGTCTTGTACAAACCTCGTCTCTGCTCATAAAATTTTACCAATCGCCCAAAAACATGTTCCACTATAGCGATGATAGGCATCATTCGAACACCTTTGAGAGCACTATTAACACTTTCGGCTATATTCGTTGTCGCATGACCATACCAATATCCACCATCTTCTGACATCGTCCAACAGTCCAATGGCACCTGCATTGCCCACTTGTATGAGTCCTCGTCAAGCTCTTTTATTTCATTCATCTTTTTCGTGAACTTGCGCTTCTGAAAGTTATTCCCGAAAAAACAATATTGATTAACAACATAACAAATATAATAAATATGATTTTTTCATTTATTATATGTATGTACTTACCAGCATTGTAAAGCAATTTTTTTATTGTTGGATTTCTGTGATGGGTGTTGTAATTACTAACAAAGTATCGTAAACATATCCTGTGAAATGCAAGAGGTTCCTTCCAACCACTCCGTTCATCTCGAAACACTGCCATAATTCCAGCGTTCCTATCATATATAACAGTTATCCCAATTTGTTGAGTTACATACTTTCTAATTAAATCCAAAAACTAAGCCCAGCTGGATTTGTTCTCTGACTCAACAACAGCAAAGGCAACTGAAAATAGCATGTCATTACCATCAACAGAACTTGCTATTAGAAGTGTTTGTTGGAATTTTCCTGTCAAGAATATTCCATCTATTAATAGTAATGGCTTACAATGGTTCAAACCATCAATTGCTGGTTTGAAACTCCAAAAAACCCTTTGAAATTGCTTTATGGTCGGTACTTCGGTTTCTTGCAAAACAAATTCATACACAGTTCTTGGATTATAGCACTGCAAAGCATATAAAAACCAGGTAATCTCTCATATAATTTAATATAGTTGCCGAATATTGACTCCAGCGCGCTCGCCTTCGCATACCATGCCTTATAGTATGATACTTCATAGTGATACCGCTCCTTAATAGCAGCAATAATAACATCAACGGGAAGGGTCGGATTTTTACCTACCATCCCCCTAATACAATTGCGAATAATATGCGATTCCAATTGTCTGTGATCCCTTGAAAGGTTACCAATAGATAGACATGAATGTGGTCCCTCGAACCTTATGATAGTCTAAAAAGGACTCTTCTCCTTTTTTGCTGCTTTTAACCTCCACTTGCATCTAATATCGGCCTTTGCACATCTCAGCACCCAGTATTTTGCCTTCGATTCCACAACTTTGAAGTCAACATTTCGCATTATAGAGTATTTTTTAACACAAGACTTAACATCATCCTTACTGTTGAAAACCAAACCAATTGATAATTCGGACGATCCATCCCAAGTATTAAATTGCAAACCTTCCACCATATTCACTTGGGCTGCATCAAAGTCAATGGCTGTATAGTGTTCTGATGGAAAGTTGAAGATCGCCTCATGTGAATTCCCACTCACATCGATTGACTCACTACCATAAAAAAATTCAGAGTCATCACTATCCTCAATCAAATTTGCAGTGTCAGCCTCAATATCGTCATCAGGTGAAATGTAATTATTGTTCGCCGTCCCATCATCAAAATGATCCACATCTCCCACATCTATAGTAGGTTCATTCATGACATCTTCACCAATATCTACATCAAGACCCTCATTCAAAGATATGTTTGGATTGTTGCCAAAAAGGGAATTGCCGAGTAGATTGCCATCCTGAAGACTTGCAGACTGTCTTATCTGACTAGGTTGACTTGCATTAGCCCTTACTTGTTGTTGATAACTCATATCATTTCGACGACTACTTAATTTACTGCCAAATATAGACCTACTAAAAAAATTGCCCACCCGTCGACTCAATGAACGCCTAAACTGACTAGTACATTGATCAAAAATTTGGGTCACTGCACGTCTGGGCTGACTCATTCGACCATCAGGCACCTGGCTAACAGACCGTCTAGGCTGACTCGTTGAACCATCAAGCATGAGGCTAGCTGAATGTCCAAGTTGTCTCCTAGATACATCAGGCATGTAGCTACGTGTTCGATGCAAAAACTCGTGTCCTGATGTCAAACTGCCCTTTCTTAAAAGCAAGTCACCATCACGTCGACATACAGATTGGTTTTTCTGACTAGTACTGGCATCACAATCATATTGACTATGATCGGTATCACCAACAAACTAACAAAAATTTGATTGCGATAAATATTCAAAATCTTCCCTACTAACGGACTACATGGGCTGACTTGGACCAACATCATTCATAAAAAATTGTTGACTTGCATCAACATTTACCATCTATGTTGCATCATTTCTATCCTATTCATCAGTTTCGTATATTGCCTGCATATTAGCTCTAAACCTCACTTCATCCACTTTAATTATTAAGTCAACAATTATGTAATCGTCATATTCTCTTAATTTTTTTATATATCATATCTATGTCACTATCATCTTCCAAATCTACCGTCGTCCAACATAACGACCCTCAGTTGTACAGTGGACTTTTGTAAATAATTCTTGAAATTACATCGTTAACGCCTAAATTAAACTTAACGTGAATTTTATGGTTCAATTCAGCAAGAGTTGGCTTACTCTTAAATCTTACTCTCTCCGTAACAGCATCTGGACCCGATATGTCATACTGAAAACCAACAATTTCATAACTAATTTCCCCCTCCCTTGTGCAAGTAAAAATCTGTATAGCCTGACAACTTCTGCCTATATCTAACTTGTAATACAATTATATAATTTTTAATTAATATTTGTCCATAGTTTTTTTTCTCATAAAATAAAACAACATAATATCAGATCTAAAATAAAAAATATCTTACTTGCCGTTTACAATAATTGCCAAAATAAATAAAAGAATTTTCAAATTTTTATATAGTAAACCAATTAATAATAACACAAAATGATAATAATTGCTTAATTTATATAATATTATTACACAATACTACTACAAATTACGCTTACATTTTTACTAATAGAAGCTCATAATTCTTAATAATATAAGCTCATAATCATGGCTCTTCGAGTAAGATATGTCTGCAGCATCTATTGTATAAAATTGGTAAAAAAATTATATTACAAATTAAACTTTATTTTATTTTATAACTCATATTTCAAAATTTTAAAAGTTTTCTTATAACAACAACTAAATAATCAACTCATTCGCTATTTAATACTTACCTTTAATATTATGATCGTTGTGCCTTACAAATTCGCTCTTTTTATAATCTAATTAATACCTGATATTTATCAAATTAAATAATTATTAAAATTTTGTTAATACATAACATTCTAAAATTAAATGAGTAAAATTACAGAAGTTTAAATATAGTTACTTACCTAATAACAAGAATTATACTGAACAAATGATTGTAAATTTTTTCATAATAGCATACTAAAATTACTTTCACAATAACTTTCATAAACTGACTATAAATCTCAGCAAACAAACTAAATTTTTAACGTTCAAAACCACTTATATATAGCAGGAGAGAGGGAGCTCAGTGCGTGCGACTATGTTCTCATGCGCGTGATTGTGTTCTCGTGGGAACAGCCTGTCCACTTCAGCGACAGATTCCACTGAAAATGCCCCATTTTCGCCACAGTCTCTAGTGAAAATGGAGCCGCCTGCCATGCACGTGAAACAACTCCCATTTTTGCCTCATAATCCAGTGAAAATTGAGCATCCGGACACACTGCTGCTCATAAAGGTCACCTACAAAAAAACAACAAATTCGACAGACTTTCGGATATGGAGTAATCCGACAATCAAATTAGTAAATATATATATGTATTTATTAGAATAAAGGATAATAGTAAGAAGCTATGCTTCATAACATAAATATGAAAAGAGACATTTAAAAGTAAAAAATAATTCTTTGAAAATGAAGAGAAACAGAGAGAGTTATGTAGATTATTGCTATTTTTTACATGTATAACTTTTTTGCGAAAACAATAATTTCTCAATATACAGTTTAATTGTTGATAAATAATATTGTGAATATATAAAAATTTTATAAATAATAATTCAGCATACGCGTGTATTAAATACATACTGCATTAATTTCAAATTTTTATCCAACGATTTAGATGCATGCTTAAAAAATCAAGCCTTCAATTTTACTCTATAAAAATAAATCATATAAAGAATAATTTTTTAAAAGCAATTTCTTCCACAAACAAATTATGAGGTTGTAGTTAAAGCTAAATCAACTATAAAGTATGAAACATGCATGCCTATTATTTTGATGCATGGAAATAGTACTTGTTCTATAAACAACAATGGCAATATTACTCATCACAAAATTTCTTTTACCAAACTACACCTAATTCAAATGATCCAAAATGTTATAACTTTTTCAATTAATTAAAATTCGATTTCCATCTCTACTTCAATATAATTATAAAAAAAATCTTTCATATTAGATATAAAAAAAATTACCATATATATTGGACATGAAAAGCCTTGAGTTGAAGCCTAATTATTTGTATAAACAAAAGCATAAAGAAAATTGGTTTTCAATAAAATTGAATTAAACATACTTGTATTTAAAGAAAATTTAGCTTAGCTGTCTGCAGTATACACTATGCATTTAATTCAAATGTTATGGAACGGACTCTGATCGTTTAAGTAAATGTTCTCGGATTCGAGTTTTTGTGGATGCAGCAAATTTCATTTTGTGAGATTCTCGCAATTAAATTTAACAATATCTCGAGTGAAAATTAATTTGAGTATGGTATGCCTTAAATGTATTTTATGTCAGTATGAATCAGATTAGAATACCAATCTAAAAACAAAAAAAAAGAAAAGAAGAAGAAGAAGTAATGCCACCAATGTCCATTGGTCGGAATGGATGAAGATCTCGTATATCTTAATCATGCTTCGAGTTCAATTTCTAAACTTAGCATGTGTATAAAGCGTATGGCGTTAGGAGGAATCATCTCTGAACATGGGCCTCTATAGTACCCGAAGGGGGGAGGGGCCAATATCTTAGGTCACCTCACTCCCCCCTTTTTAAGGAAAAAAAAAAAGAAAAGAGAAATAGAGCAAAAGTTAAAAAGCACCAGAGGTGAAGCTGCGATGAACCCTAGCTCCGAGAGAACTTTATCGCCGCCAGTCGATGAGGACAGAGCCACAAAAAAGGTGAAGCTGCAGCCTGATCCCCCAGGTATGACAGCTTATAGAGACTCCCTTATAAAAATGGAGCTGTTATGGATTCATCCATGGAGGAGGTTTTTGAATCTTTGGATATTGATGTAGAGATAGGAGATGTCGAGATTGACAAATCCGGATATATTCCGGTGATTAAGTTCTCTGATGATTTAAAAACTAAGCTTGCAAAATCGTTTGGGATTGCCGTGGTGGTCAGCCTTCTTGGGAAAACTATAGGCTACAAGGCTTTGAGTTCCAGATTGCAATCTATGTGGAATTTGTCCAATTCCGAAATACTTGATATAGGGAGGGGATACTTTATGGTGCAGTTTTCCAATGAAAGGGACTATAGACAGGCCTTATTTGAAGGACCCTGGGTAATCAACAGAACCTATCTTCTTGTTCAAAAATGGACTCTAGAATTTAGAGTTTTAAATGGCATAATTTATAGCACCACGGTATGGATTCATTTGCCAGAATTGCCTTTGCACTACTACTATGAGAAAGTCCTTTCTGCCATTGCTGAAGCTATAGGTCCAGTGGCCAAAATTGATTATAACACTAGTGAATTCCATAGGGGGCGATTTGCTCGAATAGCCATATCAGTTAACTTGAAGCAACCCCTGGTCTCCATGATCCAGATTGAAGGGAAAATTCAACGGGTTGAATACGAAAATCTTCTTGAGGTCTGCTTCCACTATGGACGAATTGGGCACTTTGAAAACTATTGCCCCCATAAAAATAACCAAACTTCTGATGCTACTCCAGCTAAAGAATCATTGAGTAACAACTCTGAGGACAGACCAGAGCAATTTGAAGCTTGGATGGTGGTTGAGAAATGCAGAAGAAATGTGAAGAACTCCATGACTAATCTAGGCAAGAATACGGTTAAAGGGCAAAACTCACGTTACTCTGTTTTTGTAAAAATCCAAGATGATGTTCAAGAGGATCCAGTTGCAAACAAAGAGAACATTCCTAACCAGTCAAATGTCCCCACCAATGACAACCATGATTTCTCCATTGACATGTCTCGCACCCGCAAACTTAGCTCTACTTCTACACGTGGAAGGGGCCATGCAAAAAAATATAGAGTTACATGGGGATAACTCTCCAAGCCCAAGCATTCCTCTACCAGTACTATTAAGGCTTCCTTGGGTATTTTTTTTTACTTCAAAAACAAGATTCAAGCTAATGACAGAATTGTGACCCTCCCTTCTACGCTTGATCCCACGAGACACTTTATGGTTGGCAAGAGTAAGATACCCTCTCCTTCATCTGGTAACTCTAATCTGGATACCATTATGGATTTGCCTCCTTCCTCAAATATTAATATGGGACAGTATTCAACTAGACCTCCAGATACAACCCTTCACGAAAATAATACAGGAGCATGCCTTACGATTGTTGATAATAACACTATGCAAAATATGAAAGATGTTTTGAATGAAGATAATGAGAGTCTTTATGAGACTGAGGAACCTCTGGATTTTTATTTAACAGAGGATTAATCTCTCTAGGATTTCTTTTTCTGTCTCCTTGTCATGTCGATTTTTGTTTGGAATTGTTAGGGTGCTAAAAGCACCTCTTTCTTGCGTACTATTAAGTGTTTTATCCAACAACATAATCCTCCTATGATCGTCCTGCTTGAGCCTCGAGTAAGTGGGGTTGTGGCCGATAACTGTATCTCTAAAATTGGCTATCCCCACTCATATAGAGTGGAAGCCACTGGTTTTAGCGGTGGAATTTGGGTCCTTTGGCAAGATGCTTGGGAAGTTGACATCTTGGCTAGCAATATGTAGTTTATGCATATGCGCATTTGGAAAAATGGTAGAATTTTGACATCCTTTACTGCCATTTATGCTCAGCCGACTCCTTCAATTCGAGGTAAGCTCTGGCCCTTTCTCTATTATCTCAATGACCACATCTTTGATCCTTGGATTTTAATTGGTGACTTTAATGCCATCCTTTCTGAAAATGAGAGGCGTGGGGGTTCATCTAGGAGAACAGGTGTATGCAGGCACTTTTTGGATTGGTTTTCTAATTCGAATGTTTTGGACGTTAGTTATAAAGGGCCAAATTTTACCTGGAAGAGAGGTACGTTGCAAGAGAGACTTGACAGAGGTCTTTGTAACAACTCTTGGTGAATAGCTTTTCCCGAGGGTTGTATCCATCACCTTGCCAGAATCTCATCGGACCACCGTTCGCTCCTTATGAAGTTTTTGAGCTATTACCCCCTAACAGGGAATCGGCCATTTAGATTTCTGTAGGCTTGGCTGTCTCATTCAGATTTCCAGTCCTTTATGGGATCAAACTGGGAGATCGATAGGAACTTTATGGAATCGGTGGTGTCCTTCACTAAGAAACTTTAGCAGTGGAACTCTTCCATCTTTGGGAATATCTTTAGATAGAAGAGGACAATGCTAGCCCGTATTGCTGGTATCCAACGTGTTCTTGCTTATAAAAACTCTACCTCATTGGAAAATCTGGAAAATAACCTCAAGCAGAAGCTAGATCTTATCCTCCTTCGTGAATAGATGCTTTGGTTCCAAAAATCCCGTGTCGACTGGATTATGTGGGGAGATAAAAATACTTATTTTTTTCATACTAGAACCATAAGACAGAGAAAGTGCAATCGCATTGAACTCCTTTAAGATGATAAAGGAAATTGGCAGGCAGATCCAGGTACTCTTAAACATATGGCTGTTACTTTTTTCTCTAGCTTATACACTGATGAATGCCACTCTCGTCCTTCTTACCCGCTCAAGGGTTTTTTCCCCTACAAAGATGATTGGCTTCATAGTTTGTCTGATGATTTTACGATTGAGGAAATTCACTCAGCTTTATTTAGTATGAAACCCTGGAAATCTCCAGGTTGCGACGGGCTTCATGCTGGCTTCTTTCAAACTCAATGGCAAGTGGTTGGGAATGATGTTTGCAATGAAGTTTGGAGGGTTTTGAATGGTGGTAAGCTGGATAGTGCTATCAATAAGACTCTTCTTTGTCTCATCCCTAAGGTGGAGGTTCCTAAAAGCTTATCTCGGTTGCGTCCAATAGCTTTCTGCACTGTTATGTATAAAATCATCACTGAGACTATTGCAAATAGACTGAAGAAGATAATGTCTTACTTAGTTGGTCCTACCCAAACTAGCTTTGTTCCTGGAAGGCACATTGTAGACAATGTTGTTATAGCACAAAAAGTTATCCATTCTATGACAACCAATAAAGGCAAGGTTGGCTTCATGGCTATTAAAGTTGATCTTGAAAAGGCCTATGACAGGATCGGCTAGGCTTTCTTACAAGATACTCTTCAGGATATGGGTGTCCCTGGGTCCCTCATTAAGGTGATTATGGAATATGTCACTTCTTGCTCCATGCAACTTTTTTGGAACAGGGATTTATTGGAGGGGTTTACTCCTACTAGAGGCTTGAGACAAGGTTGCCCGCTTTCTCCTTACTTATTTATGCTTTGCATGGAGAGACTGGCTCACGGTATCTCTGAGGCTGTCCGAAATAAATGGTGGCAACCCGTCAGCCTTTCAAAGGCCGGCCCACCATTGACTCATCTTTTTTTTGCTGACGACTTAGTGTTGTTTGCTAGGGCTAATATCTCTCAATCTCATGTTATCAATGCTATCCTTAAGTGTTTTTGCGATAGTTTTGGCCAGAAAGTGAATGCCCTTAAAACTAACGTGTATTTCTCCAAAAATGTTCCTACTCAAAGGTGTCGGGAGCTAAGTCAAAAGCTTGGATTCAAAGAGACTAGCGACTTAGGTAAATATCTTGGGATGCCAATGATGCACACTAGAGTAACCTGAAAGCATTATAGTTATATCCTGGATTGCATGAAAACCAAAATTAATGGCTGGAACTCTACTCATATCTCCATAGCAGGGTGCATCACCCTTGCTGCTACAGTGCTTTCAGCCATGTCAGCTTATGTTATGCAAGCTTCTATCATCCCATCTACTTTATGTCAGGATTTTGAGAAGCTTACTCGGCGATTTATGTGGGGAGGAACATATCATACTCAAAAAATGGCTCTGGTCCCTTGGAACATAGTTAACCAATCGAAGTTAAAAGGCGGGCTTTCTCTGCGTGACCCTCTCCTTCTTAATGCAACCTTCCTTATAAAGCTAGCCTGAGGGATTTTCACTTCTTCAGATCATCTGTGGGTTCAGGTTATTTGTACTAAATACAAATTTAAGAGGGGTGCTGGTGTGTGTCCTACTGCTAACAAAGGCTCTTCTATTCTCTGGAAAGGGATCTATGCTAATTGGAGCAACATCTCCATTCATGCCCTTTGGTCGATTGGTAATGGACTATTGGCCAACTTTTGGTTTGACCATTGGGTCCCCTGCCTGGAAACTCCCCTCTTCCATCATGCCTCTATGCCCATTCTTGAGGATCTTATAGTTCAGCCTGTTGCTTTATTCGCAGATGATGTCAATGGTTGGAGTTGGAACCTCTTTGCAGAATTTTTCCCTATTGATATTTTGAATAAAATTGCTGCTATCTGCCCCCCTTTTAGTGCAGCTAAAGCTAACTTTGTGTTTTGGGGTCCATCATCATCTGGAGATTTTACAGTTAAATCCGATTACCTCTTCCTAAGTAAGCAAGTTTCTAATGAGGAAGACATGATTTGGAAGAAAATTTGGAACCTGCAGGTGACCCCAAGGATTAAAACCTTCGGTTGGCTATCCCTTCATAATGGGTTGATGATGCAATCTGAAAGAAACAGAAGACATTTAAGTAATTCCAACACGTGCTCTTACTGTAAATTCTCCATGGAAGACACTCTCCATGTGTTAAGGGACTGCCCTATAGCTACCCAGTTTTGGATTTTGGTTATCCCTACGCACCTCCTTGGCCCGTTTATGGCTGACAACAATACCTTATCTTGGATACACCTTAATATTGATCTCTGTGATCTCTTTGTTCAAGGGGTGCATTGGCCAGAGTTCTTCCTTATTGGATGTTGGTTTTTATGGAAGAATAGAAATGAAATTACTTTTCGAGCTAAAAGCAAGCCCATATATTCTATTGTCAGTGAGGCCTTTTCTTTTGCCCGCACCTGTCACACTGCGCTTCACATGGAAAGGAAGTTCGAGGCCAAAGACCCTTATACTCTTAATGTTATGTGGAAATGCTCCCCTCCTTGTTATATAAAAATTAACTCTGATGCTTCCCTCATGAATTCGGTAGAAACTGCCACTTGTAGTGGACTTCTGAGGGACACCTACGGCCGATGGATTTCTAGGTTCATTGCTAAAATTGGTACTTGTCCCATTTTACAAGCTGAATTATGGGGTGTGCACTATGGTCTTAAAAGAGCTAAAGATATGGGTTTTACGCATGTGGCTGTGGAGTGTGACAACAAAATTGCAGTAGACCATATTTGCGGGAAGTGCTCTATCAATATCAGCTGTTTGTCTCTTATTAAGCATATTCGGTGCATTTCAGAAGACTTTCAATCTCTTTCTTTTTCTCACGTACATAGAGAGACCAACTTTATTGCTGATTTTCTTTCTCATCTTGCTTATGAGGCTCCTCCAGGTTATCATATTCTGCATTCAGCCCCTCCAGGGATAAATGTCTAGCTTAAACATGACTTCGTTTGTTTTTTGTGAGCTTTGCTCACCTTTCTCAACCAAAAAAAAAACGAAAAAAAGAAAAAGAAAAAGAAGAAGTAATGCCACAATATGATACAAGTAAGATAGACCCCAGAAAATGAAATTTTCCCGCCAAAAAGAGGGTTAATACCGTTGCTGGAAACAGATAATAATAATAAAATAATATAATGCATGGAGTGCTTGTGCGAGCTATGAGGAAGAGAGGCGGTTTAGAAAGTTGGGAGCGTATTAGCTTGGCAGCTAAGCATATTAACAATCACATATCCACAAACCTGCGATTGAAGTTTTTTATTTTTTCATGGATTCCAAAAGAAAACCATCTTCTTTCATTCTTCGAATCTTCTTAGCTTCATCTACGGGTAATACTCTCTGTTACACCTATATGTATGGAGCTGCATTTCCATCCTCCACAGTTAGCTCTGTAATTTGTCATAAATGGCGAAAATGGAGAAAGAAATTATCCGATTGGAGAGGGAAGCCGTAATTCCAATTCTCAAATCAAAGCTCGTCCTCACCTTGTCCAGTCTCATCGGTATCTTACCATTTCCTAATTCAATTTTTTTATTATTATTTTTCCTTCAATTTTGTAGATTATTAATGAATGCTTTTCTTTTGTTTCCTTATCTTTCCCTAATTTTAGTCTTCAAAATTTTTTATTATTTTATCCTGATTTGCAATTTCTTTCCTGTGTTTGATTGGAAAAATCAATCTGTCATTTCACTAAATGGAGATGCATTATCCCCCCCTTTTTTTTTTTTTGCAGAAGAAGCTGATCGAGAAGAGTTTAAAAAGCTCTGCAGGAGAGTTGAATACACAATTAGAGCTTGGTACCTTCTGCAGTTTGAAGATTTGCTGGTAGTCAAGTTTTTTCTTTTTGCTCTCCACATCAGTTTTAATCTGTAGTGGTCGTTATATTAAGATGTTCCATTCTCACTTCAAAGTAAACAAAGTACATTTTTTGTTTGTAGAATCTTTATTCCCTTTTCGAGCCGGAAAAGGGAGCTCGTAAGTTGGAGCAAGAAGACTTGTCTTCTGAAGAAATTGATAGATTCGAACAAAATTTTTTGACGGACTTATTCCAGGTATAATAGACATGTAATTATCTTTGTATCTACGTGCACACTTTGTGATAATTGGAATTGGTTAAAAATAGGGACATAAAAAACACTTGAGATGGAAATATCCAGTATAATTTTTTGAAAATGTACAGCCCTGTATATGCAATTTTGCTAATCACCTATACACTGCTGGTATCCAATTTTCAGAATTGTCATGTGTTGAACAGGTGATGGATAAGAGTAACTTCATAATAGCAACTGATGAGGAGATTGATACCGCACTCTCAGGAAAGTATCTCTTGAATCTTCCTATCACAGTTGACGAGTCCAAGGTTTGTTATCATATGCATTGTGTGGCTCCATCTTGCAGTTCATGTTGTGTGGAAATTTAGCTTTTCATGTGCTCTATGAACTTGATATTCCTTTCTTCATTAAAGTTTGTGTGTGTGCTGACTGTAGCTTGACAAGAAGCTGTTGACAAAATACTTTGCCGAGCACCATCATGAAAATCTTCCTGCCTTTGCTGATAAGGTATTGTATAAATTTAGCTTAGAGGTAACATACTATAGCTATGACCTTAAAGGACTGTGCACCTATTGGCATGGGGGTTCCCCCCTCTGTGTGTTTAGCAAATGAGTGGAGGGAGAGGAATTTGATAGGCAATAGCTGAATTTTCTGATTTTTTCGTTATTCTTTGTTTTTCTCTCTAAATGTTTTGGCTTCTTGTTATATGGTTTTATCTGTTGGTTGCTTTCCAATGTCTGCAGCAAGAGGAAAAGTTAACTCCCCACTGTTCTTCTGCACAGTCCATTAACTTATTTGTTTTCCATACCTTTTTTATTATTCTAGCTGCATAATGCATACTACGGCAGCTATTTTGATCACTTTGAGTATCAAACTATATCTTTATGATAAATGTTCAAATTTACAGTTAAAATTCAAGCAATACTGCTTAACATTTGAAAATGCTTTATGGATTATAATACTAGTCCACTGGGGCCCAGGGCTTCACTACATCTGTGCCTCTTGGTGCAGCATCTTTTCAAACAATGCACAAAGGTTGAGAAGAAACTTTGCTGTCACATTTTGAAAGTAATTTCTGTTCATGAACAGGAAGGAAAGAAAGAAAAATTCAGTGCCCATATTTCACATTTCCCTAACAAAGCAAATCGTTTGTCTTTTTGCATAGGGTCAAAGTCTCTTTCTTACTAAAATTTGTTTGCCAGCGTGGGACAATCTATGGGTCAGATGAAACCATCATTAGATCTCTTATAGCTGATAATGTTATAGGCTTATTTTTAGTCCTTTTCAACTATTTCTCATTGTAACAAGTGTAGGTTTTCTTCTGAAAGCCAGGGTGTTCTGCTTGAGGATCCCTTCTGTTGCACTCATATGTTTAGAATATAGGTGAAATTTCAAAAACAGGGCAGATATTTTCCTTAATATTGTTTTATCTAAACACATTTTATTTCGTTTTTTCAATCTAAAACACGGGAATTCAAATAGATTTGGAACTTTTATTTGGTCAATTTTCTTGGTATCTTAAACTTTTTCCCATCTGGTTAATATTGACAAACATAATGCTACATTACATGTTCTGGGATGCAAAAGGCTCTGTTATATCCTATGTTTTTGTCCTTGTGAACACTTCTCAATCCATTGTTAAGTTTTTCAAATATGCAACTAAGTATAATTTTGCTGAGATGTATTGTTGATAGTGACCTTAATTATCTTTATAGATATCATAACTGTTTTCAATTTGAGAAGAACTAACTATCTCATTGTCATATTTCTTAGTACATTATCTTTCGAAGGGGGATCGGAATTGATTCTACAACTAATCATTTTGTTATGGAGAAAGTAGACATACTCATTGCCCGTTTCTGGACATTTGTTTTAAGATTGATAAGGTAAGCAGGTATGTGCCTCTTTGATTCTTGCCAGATTTAAGTTGAAGGACTTGAGTTTTGTGATTGCCAAGAAATACTATTTGACCATATTGAATGAAATTGAAAATCAATTTTGCAATCTTCTTTCCTTTTGTCTACAACACCAGTCATTGAGTAGCCTTGCTGTCGTATAACTATTTGAACATTTTTTTTCTAAAATGAAGTGAACAGACGAAAAGATTTCATGATGTGTAAATTAGTTTCAATGTTAACATCTGCCACTTCCGTCCCAGAAATTACAAAACTCTTTTAACAATATATTGCTTGCAGGCTAGAAAAATTATTGGCCAACAAGTCAAGCGGACAACAGAAGAAAGATATAAAAAAGATAGGTGAAATTAACTCCAATTCAGATCAAGACTATGTATGTGTTGAACGAATTCATCTTGAAAATATGAGAACAAGGTAAGATGCTTCTGGTTATTTTTATATGGCTAACATTTTTATTCATTTTTAAAGCCATATACATTACAAGTCTCTAACTTTCATCAGTCCCACCTAACAAGTTGAAGAGATTTTAACAAATTTTTGAAGGTTAAGCTTTAAACTTAGCATCAGGCGTTAACATACTTTAAATCACTATTTGCATTACTCTTTTGTTCTCTTAAAATAATATTTGAATTCTCAACTCTCCTTTAATTCATTTTATCAATTCCCATTCTAGTACCAATATTAATTTAGTTCATGTCATCACCAATTTGTGGTTGCATAATTAAATGCTAAATATTTTTCCTTTTCTTGTGTTTAATGCATGCACATGCTAATGAAAACACATTTACAAAAGCTTAGAGAAAATTCGGAACTATATGTCCAGGATGGTGCTCAATATTTTTTCAGCTATCAGTGTTTTAAACCTCTTCAATGGCTTAAGTAATGATTTCATCATGACATCATTAATATTTAAAGTAGTTAGAAGTCAAAACATCATCTGGTAACTGATGCGAGACTTCATTAATGGCTACATGAGCTAGAATTGAACTTGCATTTTTGCAACAGTTAGAACAATTCAAAATGTTGCCCAGATACCTCTGCAATTG
Source organism: Excoecaria agallocha (assembly GCA_037975025.1). Lineage (NCBI taxonomy): Eukaryota > Viridiplantae > Streptophyta > Magnoliopsida > Malpighiales > Euphorbiaceae > Excoecaria > Excoecaria agallocha. The sequence continues at coordinate 92,906 of JBBPFJ010000336.1, read as the reverse complement.
ATTAGGGACTCAAAAGATAATGAGAGTAGTTGGCCGGGTGTGAGCACTGAACACAGTGATTTATACCCAAAAGACAAAATGTTTCTAATTATAACAGTGATTGGTATATATCAGGCCCACAAAAAAGACAAAAAGAAACATTATTCATCCAATTTGCATATATTAAATAAATCTGCTTACTGCTGTATAATGATGTTTCTATTGTTCTGCATTCTAAATAATAGCAATTTGCTGGGCAAGACTACAATACAAGAGCCTGCATTTGAAAGGATAATAGTAGTTTACAGGTATTGCTTTATTTCTTTTGCATTATAATTATCAGCGTTAGTAGTTTAATAGTGAATGTTGTTATGTGCGATTTACATATTCTTATTTATAGTGGTTGTTCTAATTGCAAGTATCAAGCAAGTTTTTTTGTTTTTGGCTCAAGGTTTTAAAGAGGAAGAAAATTGGGACAATTCTGACTAGGGTGAGAAAAGAAGAGAATTGGATGACAGTTACGAAAAACTGTGAACAGTACTTCATATATTGATAGCACCTGAAGGGAAAAGGAGAAGATAGGAAATAAGTGGGAGATATAGGCGAGTCAGTTCAGAAGTTCTATTATTCAAAAACTGATAATATAACTGGTTATATAGGTACTTTTAACAGCGACCACTAATATTAATCCTTCAGATTAGCAATATAAATACTTAAATAGGAAATAACTTTGTAAAACAAAAATCAACTGAGAAACTAGATAAGAGTTAGTTGATCACCTAAGTTGCATCCTAATCAAATAGAAGCGCACTGTGATAACAATTTACCGAACGCTAGTCCTTAGACTTGAGTCATTTCATTCTGAAAATAATTCATAAAGGAAATAGTAAATATCTGACTCGTGGAAGAATGCTAATCTACCAGGCGAGCAAGTACCCCAGCAAAAGAGGAACGAGGAATCCATGTAAAACAATTTCAGAAAATTCCAATGGCTGATATGGAGATAGTTCTTGTGAGACTTTATCTGCTTTCTATCATTTCAAGCTTATATAGCCAATTCCTTTCAACTTGTGTTAAAACTTTTATTGTTTGAGCAGCCTGAAAAGAAGAATCCTGGGTTAACTCCAATGGACTGGGTTTGCTTCCTGGCTTCTGCCATGGTTGGGTTGGTGAGTTTTATCTTATGAGAAGCTTTTGCTTTCATTTTATACATCAGTTAGAATGCCTTGCCTTCTCTCCAGGTTGCTGTGATTAGTTCAGTTAAAGTCCCTGCTGTTGATGTTCGGGTCATCTTTGCCGTCCTTTCTTCAGTGGTTGGTTACTGCGCTAAGATATACATAACGTATGTTCTTTATCCTCTCCATTTATTTTTCTCCCTTCTGAATTTCTGCACACTTTTAGCACCAAAAATGATGAGAAATAACTCAAAACAAGTTAGGGAGATTTAAATTTCGCTGTTATTAAATGGCTTTTATTTCTTCAACTACCTTTAGGTATCAGCAGAGCTTGGCTACATACCAGAACTTAATTACACGATCCATGTATGACAAGCAGCTGGATAGTGGAAGGGGTACTCTTCTTCATCTGTGCGACAATGTCATTCAACAGGAAGTTAGTTTCAGTCGCCTTCTTTTCTTTTCTATTTACTATTATTTGTCAGGACAACCATATCTTGCCTAACAATTTTTAAGCTTGAGGTAGCCATAACTCAACTGTATATTCTCGAAATGTAGTTATCCCATATTTATTGTGTCATGCAAGATTAGGAAAATCTTATAATTTTTAAAATGCTAAATTGTTAATTGTTTCAGGTGAAAGAAGTTATAATTTCATTCTTCATACTGATGGTACAAGGCAATGCTACGAGAGAGGTAAGCGTTATCTCTGGCTTTGTCTAATTTATATAATCTGATGCAGATTAGTTAGGAGTTCATGACATGTCAAACAGGATTTGGACAAGCGTTGCGAACAACTTATTAAGAATCAGTTCGATGAGGTCTGTAATTTTGATGTGGATGATGCAGTCCAAAAATTAGAGAAGTTGGGCCTTGTTTCTCGGGTGAGAACCTATCCTCTCGGATTACATGATTCACTAACACTTGCCTTCTTTTGATAAATAAAGGCCAAAATAAAAGGAAAGGTGATGACGGATAATGTGATGAACTAGTTAGCCTAAAAAATAGTGTTTTCAACTCACCAGTGATTTGCTGAGTTGTCTAGGGTCCTAATTTTTATAATTACCTATGATATATTTGCTTTGCTTTAAAAATCCCAATGAATCACATTTCTTGTAAATTTTTTTAGGATTTGGAAGGGTATTTTTGTAATCTTCATATGTAGTATTTCTTTTCTATTTCACAATCAAATAATACAAGATTATTAAATCATCACTTAACCTACTTTTCTCACAATAATGGCAAAAGATAAATACTTCACCATATTACCAATCCTTTGTACATTCCATCCATAAGACCTGAGACAAAAGACTTCAAATGTATCAAATATTTTTTTGGTTTGGCTCATTTGGGGAAGACATGTTCATCTGTGATGGAGAGCTAGGCTGGTGATTTGTGAACGTGAATACAAAGGTAGATAGTGTTTAGCAACTCCGATATTATATACTATGATGATATGTTAAAACAATCTAAGCAACAAAAAGATGAGAAACGAAGCTTAATTTGTGCATGGCAGGCAACTTACAATTGAAATTTTCTGTAACAAATTGATCTTTCATGGCAGGATGCCCAGGGAAAACACAATTGTGTTGCACTAAGACGTGCTAATGAAATCATAGGTACCACAACTGAAGAGCTTGTCCTCAAGGTGAAAGATTCCAAACACTGAACTTCATTTCTCCCATTTCTTTGATATTTATATTTTCTGTTATATATTCATCTTCACTTGACAAACATGCTTATAAGCACAATAATGCCAAGATTGTACTCTATATTGTTACTGCCATCCGCCATGTATGTAATTCTTGTACATATAATTTATGATGTAATGAGTTCGAAGTTGATTTTATTTTATTTCTTTTCTCTTCTTTTGATCGAAGAGTTGATTTTATAGTTGTGTGTGTATATATTGTTTTGAATTTTCACAATATAAAATAACTTTAATTGGAAAATTCTATTATAATTTATAATAATCTAAAAAAGGTTATGGAATAAATTTTTCTCTTCCTCTTCAATGGGCCAACCTAACAAGCCCATTAATTGAATAAGCATATAGACATTTTTTTTAATCGTAAAGCATACAATATAAAAAATAAAAACAATTTACAGAATATGAATAATAACAAAGATAGTTTTCTAGTAGACAAACAGACGAATATATTTCTATTATGTACTTCTAGTAATAAATTAATTAATTATAAGAGCGCGTTTGTGTGTTTTATCTTATACAACTGATTTTGGATTAATTTTTCAATTAATATAAATGCAGCTGAAAAAAAGGAAGGAAAGGTGTCAACTTTTGGTAATGAAAAACCAAGGTTTTACTCATTTTGTTTAAATAAATAAGCTTTTAAAATTAAATCTAGAGGAGGAACTTTACAACTACTGACTTCATTTTAGCTTTATCAAAAGCTGGCCGTTAAAAATAACAGTTGATAATAAGATTACCTTTCAATTATTGGGATTTCAAGGGGTGAGAAAAAAATTGAAAATATGACTAACTACAAAATCGATTCGAAATCGAATAAATTTTTTCGATTAACCGATCAGATGAATTCAATTACGATTTTTAATTTTTATATTTTTTCTATAAAATTTATATAATATTTTAAACTAAACATAAATATTATGCCATTTTTTTAATTATATAGTAATATTTATATATAGTAACCAATTAACTTTTATATATGTTATTTTTTATCATATATAATAGTATTTAACTATATTTTTTTATATTTTAGAGTTTATATTTTAATAGTTAATATTATCCAAAATTTTATTTGACTTAAAATCAAGTATGTTAATTTCCAATAAATATCAAATTTATTTTATAATATTAGCTTTTAATTTTTGAACATGAATTTTTGCTAGTACATTATATTTGTTTTGCAATTTTTATTTTAAATTCTTTTGCATCTTTGAAATTAAATTGAATTTGCCTATTTTTTATAATTTTATAAATTTTAATGGTTAACCGAAAAATATTGATTAATCAAATAAAAAAATAGAAATCGATATACTGGTTAATCGAATATAACAAAATAATTAATTATTAATAATTTTAAAAACTTGATATTAATGAATTGGTTAATTTTCTTGTTGATAGATCGGTTGACCGATCCATACTCATTCCTAATAAAAGTAAAAGAAGTAATTGAATTTACATTATAAAAAAACAAAGTATTTTGTTTCGGGACTTTATTTCAAGCTGTTATAATTATTGCAAAAATAATAATTATAAGAAACAATTGAAAAGTGAAAATCCACAGTTAAAACGGTCTGATCCGGATTCAATTTCCAACTTTTTTAGCCTTAATGATGTAATTCTAAAAAAAGCAAAATTGAAAATAAAATATGTTGCTTTATAAGATTGAAGAGAATATGCTTCATCAATAAATTCTTGGAGCATAGTTTTATCATTCAGCCACTAATTCAGAATCAGCACCCATCAGTTCATTTAATTAATTAACATAATCTCCCCGTTTTAGCACAAATAAGTGATATGATCATAAACCATTTTATAATGTTGAGGAAACTGTTGGTGATTATGTTTGAGGGAAGGATTGCCGCTCAAAAATCATATCCCTCCGCAGAGAGCGGGCATTGCATTCAGCAACTCTAACCAACACATTCATGGAGCTTAATCAACCATCCAATTTCCCCTCTTCTTCTCCTTTTATCATAATAATATCACTATTACACCCATTTTTAATTCATTTTGTCCTACCGATCATTAAACTATGGGGAAAAAGAAGAAAGACATTATACATTTGGAGCGAGAATCTGTAATTCCAATCCTCAAGCACAACCTCATTGCTTCCTTATCCAATCGCATCGGTATCTTACTGTCTTCTCCTTTTTGTCTTTCAATTCTACTTATTTTTATTATTCTTTTAAATGGAAAGTTGAATTTCTTCGATCGCATTGAATTATTCAATTTTGCAGAATATGGATCTGACCGTGATCAGTTTATAAAGCTGTGTCAGAGAGTTGAATATACGATTCGTGCATGGTACCTTTTGCATTTTGAAGATCTCATGGTATAATCATTCTCTGTCTTTCAACACAGCTTTTCATTCTATTTATTTATTTATTTTCTTTTGCTGCATTCTTTCGATATACTTTTTTTTTTCTGCTCAGCAACTATGGCGCCAAGAAATTGGAGCAGCAGAATCTATCTCCTGAAGACATTGACACGTATGAACAAGATTTTTTGACCTGCTTATTTCAGGTACTTCGATGTTTCATTTTTGTTGTGAACTATGCAAGTATAGTTCAAGTATTCATCCGTCTTTGAATCAAACCATATCAAATGGAGCTAATCCTTTTTTTTTTTTGGAATCACTTTGTGTATTGATAAAAACTATTCGCATTTAGTTACGTAGATATTTCATGTAGTTCTATTTTTATTCAGGTGATGGATAAGAGTAATTTCAGAATAACCACTGATGATGAGATAAATATTGCACTTTCTGCACAATATCGCTTAAATCTTCCAATCGTTGTCAATGACGCCAAGGTTAAATGCATACTCCTTTATGCACATATTAATTACCTACTTTTTGCAGAAGAGAATGCTGAAATAATCATTTATCTGCCTGTCTTGCCAATGTTCTATCCTACATACTCGCAGTCCTTTATGAAATTTAGAAGCTTCCCTCTGGTTTTTCAAATCCCTCATCCTAATGTTCTGTCCTGCTGAATGTAGCTTGACAAGAGGCTGTTTACAAGATACTTTGCAAAGAATCCGCAAGATAACCTTCCAGAATTCTCTGACAAGGTAACTTTTAAAACCACCATCGAGAATCCATGGTTGGAAATCCTATTATGCATGAATAATTAAATTAGCGGTATAATTGGCTGTTGGTGGTTGATTGTAGGGACATGTGAACCACCAATCACAGTATGAGTAGTTTATTACTGATATGCATCCAGTGCACATGAGATGTTGGTTTTGTGAGGCTACCATTTACTTGGCACCCAACCTGTCTGTTTCATTCATAGAACTCTCATCTAAGTGAATTTGTGGACTGCCTGCAATAGGTTCATCGCAGCAGCACAATCGACCACACTTCAGTATTTCATAATTTTCTCATTTTTTAGCAAAAAATACATGCTGGGATCCTCTAGTTGCAAACAAGGTCCACCTACTTAATTGTGCAATTATAACAAGATTACGTCCCTGGTGAACAATTATGCATTTCTTTTAGAATACAGCGTTATAACCTAAAATAATACATGCAAGTAAACTCATAAATCTAATACTGAGCAAAATAAACTTAATTCAAATATCGGATAAAAGTCTCTGGTTTTCTGCCTCCATAAACAGGAAAATATATTGAATTTAAACTCAGGTTTGTCTGGCTGCAAATCCTTCTTGACAATATATTATATTTCTTAGCATACTTGCAACTTCAACTGATTGTGTGCTTAGCCTTGTCTTTAAAACACTGATAAGACATGAAGTATAAAAATAATATATCAACAGTGAGTCTAATCTCTAATTTCTAAATCCACATACGAAGCCAAAAGGAGTCCGAAATACTGGTAATTTGAGTAGTTTACAGTAGTAGCATAGCTTCAACAACATAGAAGTCACGTTTTGGAGGTGTCATTATACTCATCCTGTTCATGCTCATGTTACTTTAGACTTTTTCCAACTTATTTTAGGATATAAAAGGTATTCTTGAGATAATTGCTGAAAGCCAACTCAAGCTAATCAAAGGTTGTTATGGGGACTTATGCTTGCATGCGCACCTGTTGCAAATCTGTTGATGTGCTCACGCTGATGGCAGTTGTTTACTTTTTTAGTTCATATTTTTCCGGTGTGGATTTGGAATTGATAAGATGACTGCTTACTTTATTAAGCAAAAAATAAACACAATCCTTGCTCGCATGTGGAAGTGTTTCTTGAAAATTACTGGGTAAGTGCAATCACTTCTGTTATGACTGAGATATATTGGCTGTCTTACTGCAGTCTGTTTCATTTCAATCAGCATATATTTTATACTCTTATTCAGGGAGATTTCAAGTGTACTACATTTTTTAGCATACCAGGATAATTTCCTAAACATCAATAATTCATTTATGATTTATCCTATAAGGCATGTCTGCTTGCAGGTTAAAAGGAGTTTTCTATGGAAAGTCAAGAGCACCATACTCTGAGAAAGATTCAAAACATATTGACATCCAAATAGAAGATGAGGAAAATGATTTATATGTTGAACGAATCCGTATAGAGAAGATGAAACTCAGGTTTTTATGTTGCCTGGACTTTTGTTGTACTTTCATTCTATTTCTTCATGGGCACTTGTGGAATGCATATTATAATAGCAAATACTGTGCATGCTGAGATGCAAGGATAAATGTGAAACAAGGACATGTTTGTATGCCATTTACTGATAAATAGGCTGTTCATGGGCAGGGGAGGTCAATATTGTTATAAAGCGGACCCAGCTGATCGAGTTATTCAGTTATTAGTTATTTTTACATCCTTACCATAGCTATAGTAGAACTGAGCTGACATTGGATGAATCCCAGGGACTACTTGACAAATATGTGGTTCCCTGTCACTTTGTTTTATTTTTTGTATGCACGGGTTGAAATGAGGATTTCTTTTCACTTGTAAACATCTGAATATATGTTCTTATCAGGATCAGAGAAATATGCAACATTTGCTTATGTATATATGTCTGAAGTTTCATTTCTGGACTTCATGATGCTGATTTCTGTTAGATGACATTTATCTCTGCAGTTTCTCTAATCTTTTTGGCAAGGTAACAATCCAAGAACCTACCTTTCAGAGTATAATTGTCGTCTACAGGTATGAACTTTTTTTTTTCTTTCTGCTTAATGAGTTCTAGTTTGGAAAAGACTTGTGTGGTGGTCTAATATAATGATACGTGTTGCTAGTAATCAATTTGCTACTCATCTCCCGGACTTGAAAGACTAGAACGTGTATTTCAGTGTTTATAATCATAGGAAAGAGCTTCTTTCTCATTCTAGAAAGAAAACGATGCACGTCACTTGAAGGGTTAGATTTTGTGCAACTGTAAGCTTATTTTCCGTGACCAGAAGGTCACAGGTTCTGCTTTTGGTAACAGTTTCTTTACAAAAAAGCATGAAGTCTTACATTATTAAATGTGCCTTCGTCAATCCTTGCAAGCTCAGAGTCTCATGCTCTAGAAATGCCCTTTTATAATATCAGTCTCTGCAAATAACTTGTATAGTTAATAGACATTCTTAGGTTTCACTTGAAACAATTCACATTCACTGGTGTAGTTGTAAATCTGCAGGAGGGCAAGTAAGAAAAAAGAAATGGAGAGAAATATATATGTGAAGCATTTCAGGAACATTCCAATGGCTGATATGGAGATAGCACTGGTGAGCTTCTACTTGATCATATTGCACGACATTATCCTTGTCATCTTTTTTTTTCCTTCTTTTTCTTTTTTTTTTAATTGTAATTATTCATTTACTGCTCAAACTTGTTGCATTAACAGCCCGAAAAGAAAAATCCAGGTTTAACTCCAATGGATTGGGTCAAATTTATCGTTTCTGCTGTAATCGGACTGGTAAGTTACTGCATTTCCTGTTTTACATGAAATTTGATATTTTCAACAATTGTGGTTGAGATGAACCTTTTACTATTTGTGCAGATTACTGTAATTGGTTCGCTTAGCAACCCCAAAGCTGACGTCAGGGTCATTTTGGCAATCCTCACATCAGTGGTTGGTTATTGTGTTAAAACATATTTCACGTTAAGTGTTTTCTTCTACTTTGATAATGCTTTTCCATTATACGCTAGGCCTATTTGAGATATTAATTCGAGTTTTTACACATTTACACAGTAAATTACACATTAATCTTCCCTCTTTCTCGGTCTTGCTGATTATCCACCAGCTACATCAATCTTTAACTTTCATATATGCGAATTTGATTTGATTCAAAATAGAAGTTTATCAACTATTTTGGCAGAAATTGAATCTTTGCAACTAAACCCAAACTAGGTGGACAATTTTTCGGTTACCCATAGATGCAATTAGAATGTGATATCTTTGTTGACAAAGTGAGCGACAATGCGAGAGTAAAATTGATTCATTGTCATCTAGAAGTAGGATCATACAACCTCCTTAAAAAAGCAAAAGAAAGTTGCATATAAGTAATCCCTAACCCTGCATTAATGTAAATTCTCATGCATTGAGACATCTTACAATGTTTTTGATTACTACAGTAGAGTAGATCTTACAATAAAGTTTCACATAAAATTAATTGAGTAGATTGGTGAACTGATTAGGGAAGACACTGGTGAAGTCGTTCTTCATTAATTCTGATATGATTTCTAACTTCCATTTTTGCCGTTTGTGTTGAATTTTGTATTATGCAGACTGCATGGTCAAATCATAATAACCATGCGACTCAAATTTTGCTCTCAAAAATTAATGTTTCACATCATATATTCTCATTCAATTCCTTACAAATTATGTTATTAAGGCTAACATTGTTTGGGTTCTTGACAGGTTTCAAAATAACTTGGTTTCTTACCAGAATTTAATTACTCGGTGTGCATATGACAAACAATTGGATAGTGGAAAGGGCACTCTTCTTCATTTGTGTGACGACGTGATTCAGCAAGAAGTAAGCAGGACCTACAATTTTCATACGTTGCCAGTTCACTAAAATTATCACACTGATACAAGTCATAACCTATGCAACGTCAAATCTCTATGCACATTCCATGTGTACAATACCTGATATCTCCATGTGCAGGTAAAAGAGGTCATTATATCATATTTCATATTGATGGAGCAAGGCAGAGCCACTACACAGGTATATTAAAAAATTTCTTTTGAAAAGAAGTTAAAGCTCTTTGTTCCCTCTTCTTGCTTTTATGATTTCTGCAGGATGTATAGATTCTCCAGGGCATTGGTCAATGTCGATTTCTTTGCAATGATTTGAAGTAGGAACTTGATCTGCGATGTGAGGAACTTATTAGACAAGAATTCGATGAGAAATGTAATTTTGACGTGGACGATGCAATTCAAAAGTTGGAAAAGTTGGGAATTGTTTCTAAGGTGATTCCGTTTTTCATTCTTGCTCCTTATCAAACTAAAAGAGGCATTACTGTCATTTTTTTATTTATTGACTGGAGTACTTTATGGTAATTCAATATTTGAAATGAGAATGATTGAACTCAGGATACTACTGGAAGGTATGAATGTGTGGATCTGAGAAGTGCTAATGACATAATCGGCACCACAACTGAGGAGGTTGTGCTTAGTGCCAAAAATGGTGATAGTACCTCTAGACACTGAGCAAGGAAAGCAAAGGCACAATTGTCATGATCTGCATTTGACAAATTTAAGAATGTGCTACCAAAGTATAACCCGAAGATGATGATTTTGGTCTCCAGCACCCAACTTCACAGTGAACGCTACTTTTGTGTTAAGATATTTGTCAACCTGTGATTGAACAAAATTCCACAGTTATAAGTTCTTTCAAAATTTATATTTCACAAACTTTTACAAGATTATTAAAGGAAAGAGAGCAGTAAAAATTGGTCAAGTTCTTCACAATCTTTAAACACTGTTGATGTTTCTGAGACAATAGTGCTCAAGTTCGTGGAACAGATAGATAACACTTCTTGCTGTGCTTTTGGGTAACTTGACTGAATTGAAAAACACACCCAACTGACAATACTTTCAAGTTAACAAAGGCATGTTTGCACACAAAACAATAGGTAGAAAGACTTTCAAGTTTAGTTTCAACAGTACAAGCTACAATTTATGCTAAGTTCAGCTTAGTCAGATTAAAAGATGAGCAGATTTGTTATATTAAGGCAAACTGCAAAAAATATTCTATTACAGACCAAAAAAGAAATGGAGTAATTTTCTTTCATTCATTCTTTGTATACATAAGGTGCCTATCATACCTTGTGAATATGGATCTTATAGATACTCTTTGTACAATTGGTGAACAGGATCACATGATTTTGATCCGCCTATTGGTGAAGTAATTCTTGTATCTTGGGAAGTTTGTTGTCCCAGTCTAACAGTAAAGAGTCCTACGCCAACCAGTTGTGCTTTAGAAGAACAATCTCAGTTGAACCTGTTATATCATCCCACACCTCAGCGAAATGATTCTGCCAAATCATGCAAGGAAAAGAGTTGAATAGTTTAGCTACAAGGGCAAAAGGATTTAACGTGTAAACTACCAAAGCAAAAACGATATGCCTCATCCAACCGTAATTTTAGACTTGATCACCGAACCACTATTTCAAGTAAGTACTAGTTCCCATAGCTGATCTGTATACAACCAAAGCAAATCCAAAGGTGATATATTTGTATTTTCTAGCCCCCGTGATAAATTTAATGAATAAAAGTATGGACATATTTGCAGGGGAAACACGAAACAAAAAAATTTATAGAAAAGGAACAATTGCTCTTTAGTAGGGTCAAGAACAAAAAGAAAAGCAGAATGCTTGTCTTGGAACTTGGTAACTGCATTTTATTTTTTGGAGATGCATAGGTCTTTATGAACCTTTATAAGAAAGTACTTGTAAATTTGTTGCCATACTATCATGATTGCCACATATAATGCAGTTAAGGTAACGAGTTATGTAAGCTCGAAACTTCTATTTCTTATGTGCAAGTGAAGCTGAAATTTGGTTGAAAGAATTATAGGAATTCAGTGTTTTAGTCACTTATTTATTTCTTGTGGATAGAAAAAGGTTTACTCTATGGACTCCACATAAGAAAGAGATTGTTGATATAAATGAGCTTACCTCAAGATACAGAATTTCTTGGAGCGGAAGCAGTTTCACCTTCCCATCAGCATCCTTCGCCAGATGATCAAATGCCATCATGATTTCAACCGTTTCAATTTCTCTAGAACTTGCTTCATTGAAGGCCTCACAGATAGCGACTCCAATGTGCAGGCTGCAGCCAACTTTAGCATTCCTAACAGGTTCTTCTTAGGCCCTGATTCCCACAATTCCAGGGAGAAGAGCTCTTGAGATCTTCCCTCCTTGATCAACATTTTGGCCCAAGCAACAATATTGAAACCATTCCCGTACTCAGAAAATGAGGGATCAAGGGATTTCTTGCCTGACAACAACTCTAACAGAACTATACCGAAGCTATAAACGTCTGATTTGTCAGATACGCGGCATGTAGTTGCATATTCTGGTGCAACATAACCGAATGTGCCTGCTACGTCTGTTGTGGCATGTGTCTGAGAAACTTCTAAAAGCCTAGCCAAACCAAAGTCTGATAGGAAGGCATTGAGCTCCTCATCCAGCAGGATGTTACTAGGCTTAATGTCCCGATGAAGAACACGTGGCACACACGAGTAGTGCAGGTAAGCTAAAGCTTGAGCTATGTCAAGAGCAATCTTGTAAATCACTGACCATTGCACTTTCTTGCTTGACCTTTCATGGATGAAGGTTTCAAGGTTTCCACCAGAAAGATAATTGTAAATCAAGAACATTTCAGCTTCTCCAACATAGTAACCGATCAAAGTCACCAGGTTCTTGTGTCGAATTCTGCCCAGCGTTCTGATCTCCGCATCAAACTGCTGAACACCTTGAAATCTGCCCAAAGAGAGCCTCTTTACTGCTACAAAGTAACCAGGGGCCAATTCTGCTTTGTATGTTGACCCAAAACCACCTGTGCCAATGAGGTTCCTTATGCTGAATTTCCCAGTTGCTCTGACCACACCTTCATAGCTAAGTTCCACCGGTGCGTCTGCAAAAGTTATCACAACTTTGCCGTGCAAGCTAGGGAGTCTACTAGACTTTCTCTTCCTATAAATTTGGACCACAACTACCACCAAGAAAAAACAAAGCACAACAGAAGCAGAAGTTACCGCTGCAATTATTAACTTCTTATTTCTGTGCCTGAGCCATTTTCCATCTCCATTTGAATCAAATGGTAAGTCAGAGGATGAATCAAGACATGAGTCCAGTAAAGGGTTCCCCCTAAACCAATTACAATCTGTCGGGAAACGAAAATTGGGTATATGACCAGAGATGTTATTTGAAGAAACATTAAATACAGTGAGATTGGGGAGGGTTGAGAAAGATGGGGGTATCTCCCCAGACAGCCTATTACTGTCAAGTAAGACAATTTCAAGACTTGTTGCATATGTCAAATCCCCAGGGATGGATCCTGTTAAAGCATTATGAGACAGATCTAGAACTGTAAGAGATGCGGCCTGGCCAAGTTGAGAAGGAATACTTCCTGATAGATTATTCCTTCCAAAAAGATCTGACTTCAAAAGTTTCAAGTTCCTCAACTGATTAGGCACAGATCCTGACAGTTTGTTTCCCCTTAAGTCGATATGTTGAAGAATCGATAAGTTGCCAATACTAGGAGGCAGTAAACCACCAATCTTATTATATGCTGCTTCAAACTGTGTCATGTGTGGGCAGGACTGAAACAATGACTCATGTATCTCACCTGAAATACTATTTGCACTCAAATTCACAGAGAAACTGAGCAGACTGCAGTTCGAGACTAGTTGGCTGGGAAGAGCTCCATCAAACATATTGTTGTTTAGAAGCAAGCTGTATGCAGGTCTATTCCTAGTGGACAAGTATCCATCTCCCACCAAGAATGAAGGCAGCAAACCATCAAATTTATTCCAACTAAAATCCTGGACCATAACAAAGTCCTCCAACATTGACCCAAAAGGGATACTCATCTGAGGACCCCAAAGAGGAATATTGGAGAAGGCAATCTGCACATCCTCCATTTCCAAACCAAAATGATCTTGAGTAGGAGGGATCATACTAACGTCACTACTGCCTTTCCCAAAACTTGGAATAGCACCAGACATATTGTTTCGGCTAACATTAAAATACACCATACATGGAACTTGAAGCTGCACGGGAAGGTATCCCCCCATATAATTAGAACTCAAATCCAAGAAAGTAAGATTCTTACACATCCCTAAACCTTTTGGGACCACACCCTTAAATGAATTGAAGCCTAAATGAATTACAAGAAGCGAACAAGAAATACTCCAATTGCCAGGCAACCGGCCGCCAAGATTTGCTTTGGGTGCCCACAGAATCTGCAAACTTGGCATCATGAAGACCTCATAAGGAATGTTCCCATCAAAAGCATTGAACTCTAACCTTCTTTGATCTTCCAAATCACGATTGCCATTGCCAACAAAATTGCTTGAATTAGTCAATACAAGAACAGACAGCTTTCGACAATTTGCCAGCTCCTTTGGTATCTCATCAGTGAGACAATTTGTGGAAACATCAAGAACACGAAGCTGTAAAATCTGACCAATCTCAGCTGGAATCTGACCTTCTAAAATGTTACCATCAAGCAACAAAGTCCTCAAATTCTTGCACTTTCCAATCTCCTTAGGAACACTCTTCTCCAAGAGATTATTTGAAAGCTTTAGATGTCTCAAAACCAAACATTCACTTGAATTATCAACTTTGATTTCACCAGTTATTTGATTATTTGATAAATCAATGATTTGCAGCTTCCTATGGCCAATCAAACCATCAGGAATTTCACCACTGAAGGAATTGAACGATAAATTAAGCGCAGAAAGAGACTGAAGATTGCTTATCTGATCAGGAATTTTCCCAGAAAAATTGTTACATTGAAGCTCCAAAATCTCCAAATACTGCAGGATGCCAATACTAACCGGAATCTGACCGGAAAAAGCATTGTGAGGAATAGCCAATGATCTTAGCTCCGCGAGCTCTCCAATGGAATCCGGCAGAGTTCCGGCGAGGAATGACTCGCCACCTCCGGAAAGGTTCAAGGAAACAACTCTCTTAGAAACTCCATCACAAGTGATTCCATACCAAGTACAGTAATCAGAATGAGGATTCCAATTCCCAAGACGATTATAAGGATCATTAGAAATGGAACTTTTCAAATCAAGAAGCGCCGCCGTGTCACTGGGAACCAATGTGGAAGTAACTAAAGAAGAAGCAAAAGCAACAAAAAGGAACCAAGAAACAACCATATCCACCGGACGGAGAAAAAGAAGCCGCCGTGTGGACGACAGTGGTCTGACGGAGAAAGTTTAAAAATTTAACGGTTGGATTTGGAGGCAAAAGTAAGAAAAGAAAAGGGTATGAGATGAATCTTGAAATAGAGAAGTTTAAAGCAAGAAAAGAAAAAAATCAATTGTGGTTGGTGTGAGTGGTAAGGCACTCTCATCCCTTAAGTGAGGTCAGGATTCGATCCCCCTCACGTACGGAGCAACACATTGGCCAGCACACTACCCCTTAATTGGGCCGATACGGTGCGAACGAGGATTAGTCTGGGTGTGGTACGGGCTTAAAGGTGCCTTTCATAGTTGGAGCCCATCCAGGATACCCCGTGCATTTCGCATAAAAAAAAAAGCAAGAAAAGAAAAAGAAATAAAAATGGCCGGAGAAATAAAGGTAACGGATGGATTGGTCTGTGTTTCGCATATGCAAAAGAAGTAGAAGACAAAAGAAGCCGGCGTATGCCACGGGGGTTTGTACATAACGTTGTTGTGTTTGTCACATGCCAACTCTTTATTATTTTCTGTGTTTTTTTTGCAGTCATACTTTTATCAGTTTATGTTTTCCTTTCAATTATTATTATATTCTTATACCTCTTCCGCCCAAAAATTGAGTGATTTGATACGGTGCATGCTATTTGGTACACTTATATATTCCGTCGTTAATTAAATAAAAAATTATTCTATGTTGGTGTGACGGTATATATATATATATATATATATATATATATATATATATATATATATATATATATATATATATATATATATATATATATATATATATATATATATATACACTAAATTAATTTTATATATTCCCATGCCTCATACAGAAAAAAATAAAAATAGTAAATAAAATTAATATTTTTTATTTTCAATCCAACAATTTGAATTGTGCAATTTTTTTTATTTTATTAGTTTTTTAATGGCAAAAAAAAACATATCACAAAAATTAAATTATTTTATAACAGATTTGAATTGCCCAGTGACTTGGTCATGATGTCATTCTTAAGTCAAAAAAAAAAAGAAAAAACAAAAATCGAACCAAAACTTAAATTATATTTAACGGAGACGGCCGATTACCCCTCCTGATTGGGTATTGGAGAGGACGAAGATGACTATTAGTGGCTTCGGAGTTCTGCATTCGTCCAAGCCTGACCCAACCCTACCATCCCAACTTGTTGAATCACTACCTGGAATTGAATGAATCGGTGGTGGGTCTATTCCCCTCACTCTTTATTTATTTTAGACTGTTAGTTATTATATGATCCAATCAATAAATTCAATTTTATATATTTTACTAATTAAATTTTAACCTATTAATTAAAACAAATTGAATTAACCAAATTAATTCCATTTAAATTTTAGTTAAAACCAAAATTTCCAAAACCCTTACAAATTACTGCATTCTCATCATATCTTTTATTTTTCCTAAAACCTTCTTTTTAACTTTTAATTTTCACCCAAAAATCTTTTGCATACATTTTAAATATCGTATATTAATAAATATAGACTGTTTAATTAAAAAATAATAATTTTATATTTTTAATGCATAGAAAATAGAAAAAATAAAAAGGATGACAAATGCAAGTTGCTTCTTTGTCTATAAATTCCTAGCCCAAGATAATCTGTCATTGTTGAGTAGATTACAATTAAAAAATAAAAAATGGTGACCGCAGGTTTCTCCACATGTATAAATAATTACAAGAAGAATATCGTTTGATCCATCCACCGGATTGGCTGGGATTCGGTAATCTTTTAATTTTAGATTGAATTAATTATTTCATCTCTTAGAATTAAAAGATTATTTGATAATATAGTGTTTCTAAAAAAGAACGTTTTCTCTCTAATTTTTTCTTATATTCTGACAATTTTCTTTTAACCAATTTGGCGATTTTCAAGTGATAATTCATTGGAATTCAAATTTTAAATTCTATAATTTCTTAAAAAGTTACTATTTATCATCACTACAATAAAACCTAGTGAGCATTAGGTAATGGGTTGGGACTTTGAATTTGAATAATTATGAAAGTTCGAAGCTATGGAATATTGAAATAGAGAGCTAATATTTGGACGTTTTAGGGACACAATGCATAGATTACTACAAAAACCTTAGTTTAAAATCAAAATTACAGGGCACTTAACCCTAGGTGAAGCTACCTAAGCATATACTCGGAGAAACAAGAGACTATGCGCCAAGAATCGAGCTGAATGTCTGTCAGTTTCTTCGTTTTATTATTATTTTTCCTTTATTTTCTAGAAAAATATTGCTATAATTAATAAAAAAAATCAAATAAAAACAAGAAGAGGACAAGGAAAATAAGATAAAACCCTAAATGGTCTATTCATATGATAATACATGGGAACCTTGCAAAATTATATATTATATAAATAAATGAAACATGTTATTATGGATATATATGCCAAAGAGAATTGCCATTATCTATGTGGGAAAGGCAACTATTGGTTTGGAATTAGCACGTCACCTCTATATTATAAATCTTGGAAATTGATAGAGACCCTATCTTTCTACTCCTATAAATTTATATGCACACTCCTATTTATTAAATATTTTATTAATTTTTTTTATTATTTTTTAATTTTAATTAAAATTAAATAAAATTTTTAAAATATAAAAATATATTGTTATCAATGATTATAGTTTATTTATAAAATTGAAGTGTTCTAATCATTTTTTTAATTTTTATAAAAAATAAAAAAATATTTTTTAAAATAGTACGGATCTAATATTTTATTATTGTATCTTTTTTTTAAAAAAAAATTCCTTAATAGAAACTCCATTTCTCTCAAGTGGTGGTTTGCAGTCTTTCTGTTGAACTATTCAAAATATTAGATTAACCCTATGAAAATAAATATACCATTATTAAAAATATGTGAAAATCATTCGAAAGAGCCCCGTAAATAATAATATAAAGGTCATATGATATTTTTAACAAATTTACTAAATATTTGATATAGTTTTTAATGATATGAAAAGTATTATTTATACTTTTAACAAGTTTAAAAGATAACTTGATATTCCATTAGTTGAAAGGTAAATACAAATAATTAACATTACCATGATTTAAATATTTAATAATTAATCAAATTTATATTTGGTTTAGATTCTGAATAACAACGATTAAATACTCAAAATTCGATTGCCAATACAAAATGTTTGACAAAATTAAAATAATTTTCAATAATTTTATATTAAAAAGGTAATAATTCAATATAGGTATATATTTGAACTCTCAAATCGTTCGTGTCTATTCAATTGAAAAGTTAGATATCAGCATAGTTATTAAAATCGGATCGAACCAGCCGATTGAACTAGTTTAAACGCGAATCGATTGGTCAGTTGGTTGGTTCAATTATTGAAAATCTGATTGATAAAAATTGGGTTGAACCAAAAAATCGAAGAACCAAATAAAACCAAATTTTTTGCTAAAAAGTGTAAAAAATCATTTCTTTGTATATTTTCACCCACCTACCCACCCACACACACACACACACACACATATATATATATATATATATATATATATATATATATATATATATATATATATATATATATATTGAAAAAATTAATATTTTAAATTCTAAATATGTCACTTAATAATTTAATATACTTATTATCTATTTGGATCATTGTAATAGTATATTAAATTATTAAGTAATATCTTTAGAATTTAAAATACTAATTTTTTCAAATAAATAAATAATAAAAATTTAAAATATATATATATATTAAATTTTTATTATTTATTTATTTGAAAAATTAGAATTTTAAATTCTAAAAATGTCACTTAATAATTTAATATACTTATTATCTATTTGAATTTATTATAATTAAATATAATTATACTCATATATATAAGGTTAATATTTTTTGTGTTTATTTTATTAGTATTCCATCTAAATATAAAATTATTTTCATGATATGATTGTATTTTTATGTTTTTAATATATGATATTCAAAATTTCATAATTAATCACTTGTAATAATAAAATTAAAATTATATTTTGTAACTTATTATTGAAATATTTGTGATATATATTTAATGTTTGATGAATATTTTTTAATTTTTATACAATAATATTTACAAAATTATAATAATTATAATATTTTAAAAATATAAAAAATATGATTGAATTCGGTTGAATCGGTTGAACTACGAATTTTCAGTCTTATCGATTTTTTATTCGATTCGATTTTAATAATATTGAATATCAGCGTAATATATTTTAAAAAATAAAATAAAAAGAAAAAATATAAAAAAAGAAAGAAGAAAAAGAAGGCATGATGGGAAACACAAAATTTGAATGAATGGAAAGGGCTTTTGACTCTGAAGTCGAAAACTCAAAACTTTTGAAGGTCTAGGCAATGAGTCTTATTCTACACAAAAAGGCATACTTTTTGACTTCTTTTAACTCTCATTAATTATAAAATGAAACAATTTTATATGAAAAATTACATGTGCCAACATCTGCTTTTCTTTCTTCCGACCACAGGAGGGCTGGAGGCAAATATATTATATTTATATATATATAATTACATTTTTTAAATGATGAAATTTGAGAGAACTTTTTAAGAATTCTAATTTTAAATTGACCTTTTTTCTTTTTGAAAAATAAAGTGATTTTACTTTATAATTGTGCTAATTAAACTTCCAAAGTACTTAACAAAATTTTTGTTTTGTACTCCATATTGTTTTCTTGAGTACAAGAAACATATCCAAGAAAAAGGTGCCTGTGGCCATCCACTACAAAATAAAAAAATGTTAAATAGCCACTAAAATTAGTGGGAACACAAAAAATTTGTTGCTGAATGCAAACATTGAGTGAAAAATAAATTTTGTTGCATGTTGTAAAACTAATTAAAAAAAACAGATTTAGTAGAATATGAAATTTTCTTTTATTGATTGTCTATATTGAATAATCATAATAGGGTATTTATAGGTACAATATAAAAGTAGTAGAATTTTACTAGAATATGGAGAGAGATGAGTTTGATAGTCATCCATACACTTCATAATTATCACAATACTTCCTCTTGGATGACTATGCACTATGAATATACCTCGTTAAAACATTGCTAAGAAAAATTCAGTGGAATAAAAATTTAGCGAAAGAAAAAGAGTACAGTATTCATAGCCTATATACTTCCCCTTAAAAATACAATAATTATAATATTTTCTTAAACTAAAATATCTCAATACTGCTTACATATTTTCTAAAAATCGAAGTCAATAGAATTTTGGTGAAGAGATCAGCTGGTTTGTTGTTAAAGAAAACTTTGTGATTTATTCAGACTTTAATATTGTTGGTCGTTGTTTTTGAACAATAATCTACACATTGCTTTCTTGTATTGAGTTATGCCTTATAATCACATGAGTTTTCAATTAACTTCATGAATAGCTAATATTGAGTA
Source organism: Excoecaria agallocha (assembly GCA_037975025.1). NCBI lineage: Eukaryota > Viridiplantae > Streptophyta > Magnoliopsida > Malpighiales > Euphorbiaceae > Excoecaria > Excoecaria agallocha. Next base: position 72,287 of record JBBPFJ010000336.1, on the reverse strand, counting down.
ATTCGATAATTATCAACGTTATCAACAACATTTATCATCTATTTTCACAACTCATATAATTTATCATTAAAAGAACCACTTTTGAGGTCGTTTTTCTAGAAATATGGAGTTGTTGATTTATGCTGCTTTTTATCTCTTCAAAAGTATCACTTTAGAAATTTTCATTTCATTTTCTTTCAAAGATTTATATCTTTCCCATTAAAAGATCTGCAACGCTTTAGGCGGACGTTTAAAATCATTAACAATATTACAAAATATCATAAATGGGCAATAATTGTTTTGCCTTTTTCCATTTGATAAGTCATGCTATCAATTTTAAAAGGGTTATGGACATTCATAATTATGGAATTTATAGTACATACTTTCTCTTGAATGTCCATTAATACGTATTGTTCCTCATTAAAACCTTACTGGAAAAAAAAATCTTATGGGATAAAAATCCAGTAAAGGAAAAAGAGTAAACAATATTTTAATACACATTATAAGTTGACTCATTAAAAACCTTAATAGAAAAATCCAATGGGAAGAAACCTTAGTTAAGGAAAAAAAATACAACGTGTATTTTTCTTTCCTTTATAAAAATATTGATAC
>JBBPFJ010000336.1:0-71496 GCA_037975025.1 Excoecaria agallocha | reverse complement strand
GACGGCTGGAGATAAAGAAGAAGTGGTGGGAGAGTGCAACTCCATAGAGATATTCTATGGAGCAGCAAATCCAACCATGGCGTCCAGCACCATGAAGCTACAAGGAATGCTGCAGGGAATTCCCATCGTCTTGCTAGTGGATTCCGGTGCAACTCACAACTTCATTTCCCGCAAGCTGGTAAGATCCTTGAATTTGCACATTGAATCTATCTCTCTTGTTAATATCAAGCTCGGTGATGGGTACCTAGTTACAGTTGTTGAAAAATGCAAAGATATCCCTCTGAGTTTGGGTGAGTTATCATTGAACTTAGAGGCATTGGTGTTTGAGCTAGGACCCCTTGACCTAGTTCTGGGAATTGAATGGCTAAGAACTCTAGGAGATGTGACTCACAATTGGGAGCAGAAATGGATGAAATTTATACATGGGGGAAAACAGGTTAGGCTGGCTGAAAATGAGGGAACCGACTCTGAGCAAGATGCACTTCGGGTTTGGCTTAGTAGGGGCAGTCTGAGACACATGTGTCGACAGCATAACCCCGTTCTACCAGCCACCCCTCAGGGACTCAGCAGGGAGCAGAAAGCGGGTATAACAGACCTCATAAACCGATTTCCTGCAGTCTTTCAACCAGTGATCGACTTGCCACCTCGGCGTTTGCACGATCATGCCATTCAGCTTGTCGCTGGGTGTGAATCGGTCAGTGTTCGACCATATAGGTACCCACACCAACAGAAAGTCGAGATACAGAGACAGGTGAAGGAAATGTTGCAGCAAGGAATAATTCGACCCAGCCAGAGTCCGTTCTCCAGCCCAGCTCTTTTAGTCCGAAAGAAAGATGATTCATGGCGGTTATGCATCGATTACAGGGCTCTCAACAAGGCGACTATAATTGATAAATACCCTATACCTATGGTGGATGAGCTCTTGGATGAGCTAAACGGAGCCAGATTCTTCACTAAATTAGACTTAAAATCCGGTTTCTATCAAATCCGTATGTGAGAGGGGGATGAATATAAGACGGTTTTTCGAACTCATGACGGACACTACGAGTTTATGGTGATGCCGTTCGGATTGACTAATGCTCCGTCTACATTCCAAAGTGTGATGAATGACATATTCCGCCCTTGGCTGAGGCAAATAGTTCTTGTGTTCTTCGATGACATTCTGGTTTATAGCAGGACTTGGGAGGACCACCTAGAGCACTTGGCCACTGTCTTAAAGGTGCTGGCAGACAATGACTTCAAGGTTAATCCTAAGAAGTGCTCTATAGGCCAGACCTTAATAGATTATTTAGGCCACCATATCACAGCGGCAGGGGTGGCAGTTGATCCTACTAAAGTCACAGCAGTACAAAATTGGTCAGAATCGAAGAATGTTAAGGGAGTTCGGGGGTTTTTAGGTTTGACCGGGTATTACAGAAAATTCATTAAAGATTATGGGAAGATCGCCAAACCTTTGACTGAATTGACCAAGAAGAATGGTTTCCAGTGGCACGCTAAGGCATAAGCTGCCTTTGAGGCTCTTAAGGACAAGCTCACTAATGCGCCGCTGCTGGCTCTTCCAGATTTCACCAAACCCTTCAGTATAGAATGTGATGCTTCAGGAGTGGGGTTGGGGGCTGTTTTAATGCAAGAGGGCAGGCCCCTTGGTTATTACAGCAAGGCTCTAGCCGATCATAATCTCACCAAGTCGACTTACGAGAAGGAGTTGATGGCTTTGGCCTTAGCTATTCAACATTGGCGACCCTACTTGCTCGGTAGGAAGTTCATTGTGTTTACCGATCAAAAGAGCCTGCGATATTTGTTGCAACAGCGGGTTACCACCACGGATCAACAAAATTGGCTCGCCAAACTAATGGGATATGTGTTTGAAGTTTGTTATAAACCGGGGAAACTCAACAACGCTGCTGATGCTTTATCCAGACAGCAAGAATATGCAGAATTTGCGACACTTGTATTCTCTCCTACATGGATGGATGGTAGCAGCTTGGTCGAAGAGGCGGACCGGGATCCACAGCTGCTGGCCTTGAAGCAAGCTCTTGAAGCTGACCCTAACGCGAAACTGAAGTATCAGCTGAAGCAAGGGGTGCTTTACCGAGAAGGGAAGCTGGTCATCTCACCAACTTCAGCATGGATTCCAGCCATGATAGAGGAATTCCATAATACAGTTATTGGGGGACATTCGGGTTATTACCGCACATACCGGAGAATTGCTGCAAGTTTCTATTGGAAGGGGATGGTGCAGCAAATTAAAGATTATGTCAAAAGCTGCTCGGTTTGTCAGCGTTTCAAGGCTTCATCGTTAGCTCCAGCCGGGTTACTGCAACCTCTCCCTATTCCACAAGCAGTTTGGAAAGACCTCTCCATGGATTTCATCATTGGGATGCCGAAATCTAAAGGGTATGATGCTTTCATGGTTGTTGTCGACAGGCTGTCCAAATACAGCCACTTCGTGGCTTTGAAGCACCCCTACACTGCTCGGACAATAGCTGAGTTGTTTGCTAAGGAGATTGTCCGGTTGCACGGGTTCCCAAAGACAATCATCAGCGATAGAGATCCAGGTTTTATGAGTAGGTTTTGGCAAGAGTTGTTTAAGCTACAGGGGACTCAGCTCAAGTTCAGCTCCTCCTATCATCCGAAAATGGATGGCCAAACCGAGGTGGTTAACAGGTGTCTAGAAACGTACCTCCGCTGTTTTGCTTCTGACCAGCCCCGCTATTGGACTCACTGGTTGTCTTGGGCTGAGTACTGGTACAACACTACCTTTCATGACAGCACAGGCGTCACTCCCTTCGAAGTGGTGTATGGAAGGCGACCACCGACCCTCTTACAATATGTTTCAGGCGAGATACAGGTAGAAGCAGTAGCTAAGGAGCTTCAGGATCGCGATGAAGTCTTGAGGCAGCTTAAGCATTATCTCCTTCGGTCTCAGCAACTAATGAAGGCTCAAGTTGACCAACATCGCCGCGATGTCCAGTTTGAGGTGGGGGACTGGGTTTTTCTGAAGCTTAAGCCGCATAGGCAGCAGTCGGTGACTCGAAGGATATACCCGAAGCTGTCAGCTCGATATTATGGGCCATTCCAGGTTGAAGCACGGGTAGGAACAGTGGCTTACCGGTTGTGTCTCCCTGATTCTTCTAAGGTTCACCCCGTTTTCCATGTCTCCTTGCTCAAAAAGGCCATTGGCTCTCAACCAAGCTCTCCCAATCTGCCACCTGAGTTAGAGCTTGAACCAAGCGACGAGGCTGTCCCAACAAAGGTGCTAGCATCACGAATCGTCTACAGAGATGGTGAGTGTGTGTCCCAGTGGTTAGTGCAGTGGCAGTCCAAGGGAGTAGAAGATGCTACATGGGAGGATGAGTTCCTATTAAAGAGCACCTATCCGCAGCTAAGTCTTGAGGACAAGACTTCTTTTCAAGGGGACGGCAATGATGCAGAAGATGGCAATCCGGATGGGCTGGTGGATCAAGCAGCAGCTGGGCCTAGGAGGTGGTTAGTCTACTCTCGCAGGAAGAAGTTTCAGCAAGCAGGGGCACTCCAGGAAACTGAGTCAATATAGTTGTGGCTTGACTAATTTGTTAGGGAAGGAGGGAAGAATTAGTTATGCTTAGCTGTACTGAGATTGTAACGGTTTTGCTTCTTGGTTTTTTTGTTTTTGGGCTGCTTTTATTCTGGAGGAGGGGGGAGATGAGGGATATGCTGTTTTGGTTTATGCAGAATATCTGCTCTTTAGCAGGGCTCCATTGTTATGGAGAGGGAAGCTAGCTTCCTGGATTATCTTCTTTTGTAATTTTCAGCTCATTAATCAAAGAAGTTCATCTCTTACTTTCTCCATTTTTTTTTCCAATCCATTATCTGTTAGTCATTTGATTGGTTTATTTAATCTATTCTGCATCACCAAGGTTAAATGCATACTCCTTTATGCACATATTAATTACCTACTTTTGCAGAAGAGAATGCGGAAAGAATCATTTATCTGCCTGTCTTGCCAATGTTCTATCCTACATACTCGCAGTCCTTTATGAAATTTAGAAGCTTCCCTCTGGTTCTTCAAATCCCTCATCCTAATGTTCTGTCCTGCTGAATGTAGCTCGACAAGAAGCTGTTTACAAGATACTTTGCAAAGAATCCGCAAGATAATCTTCCAGAATTCTGTGACAAGGTAACTTATAAAACCACCATCGAGAATCCATGGTTGGAAATCCTATTATGCATGAATAATTAAATTAGCGGTATAATTGGCTGTTGGTGGTTGATTGTAGGGACATGTGAACCACCAATCACAGTATGAGTAGTCTATTATTGATATGCATCCAGTGCACGAGATGTTGGTTTTGTGAGGCTACCATTTACGTGGCACCTAACCTGTCTGTTTCATTCATAGAACTCTCATCTAATTGAATTTGTGGACTGCCTGCAATAGGTTCATCACAGCAGCACAATCGACCACATCAGTATTTCATAATTTTCTCATTTTTTTAGCAAAAAATACATGCTGGGATCCTCTAGTTGCAAACAAGGTCCACCTACTTAATTGTGCAATTATAACAAGATTACGTCCCTGGTGCACAATTATGCATTTCTTTTAGAATACAGCATTATAACCTAAAATAATACATTCAAGTAAACTCATAAAATCTAATACTGAGCAAAATAAACTTAATTCAAATATCGGATAAAAGTCTCTGGTTTTCTGCCTCCATAAACAGGAAAATATATTGAATTTAAACTCAGGTTTGTCTGGCTGCAAATCCTTCTTGACAATATATTATATTTCTTAGCATACTTGCAACTTCAACTGATTGTGTGCTTAGCCTTGTCTTTAAAACACTGATAAGACATGAAGTATAAAAATAATATATCAACAGTGAGCCTAATCTCTAACTTCTAAATCCACATACGAAGCCATAAGGAGTCCGAAATACTGGTAATTTGAGTAGTTTACAATAGTAGCATAGCTTCAACAACATAGAAGTCACGTTTTGGAGGTGTCACTATACTCATCCTGTTCATGCTCATGTTACTTTAGACTTTTTCCAACTTATTTTAGGATATAAAAGGTATTCTTGAGATAATTGCTGAAAGCCAACTCAAGCTAATCAAAGGTTGTTATGGGGACTTATGCTTGCATGCGTACCTGTTGCACCTGTTGGTGTGCTCACGCTGATGGCAGTTGTTTACTTTTTTAGTTCATATTTTTCCGGCGTGGATTTGGAATTGATAAGATGACTGCTTACTTTATTAAGCAAAAAATAAACACAATCCTTGCTCGCATGTGGAAGTGTTTCTTGAAAATTACTGGGTAAGTGCAATCACTTCTGTTATGACTGAGATATATTGGCTGTCTTACTGCAGTCTGTTTCATTTCAATCAGCATATATTTTATACTCTTATTCAGGTGATTTCAAGTGTACTACATTTTTTAGCGTACCAGAAGAATTTCCTAAACATCAATAATTCATTTATGATTTATCCTATAAGGCATGTCTGCTTGCAGGTTAAAAGGAGTTTTCTATGGAAAGTCAAGAGCACCATACTCTGAGAAAGATTCAAAATATATTGACATCCAAATAGAAGATGAGGAAAATGATTTATATGTTGAACGAATCCGTATAGAGAAGATGAAACTCAGGTTTTTATGTTGCCTGGACTTTTGTTGTACTTTCATTCTATTTCTTCATGGGCACTTGTGGAGTGCATATTATAATAGCAAATACTGTGAATGATGAGATGCAAGGATAAATGTGAAACAAGGACATGTTTGTATGCCATTTACTGATAAATAGGCTGTTCATGGGCCGGTCAGGTCAATATTGTTATAAAGCGGACCCAGCTGATCGAGTTATTCAGTTATTAGTTATTTTTACATCCTTACCATAGCTATAGTAGAACTGAGCTTACATTGGATGAATCCCAGGGACTGCTTGACAAATATGTGGTTCCCTGTCACTTTGTTTTATTTTTTGTATGCACGGGTTGAAATGAGGATTTCTTTTCACTTGTAAACATCTGAATATATGTTCTTATCAGGATCAGAGAAATATCCAGCATTTGCTTATGTAGATATGTCTGAAGTTTCATTTCTGGACTTCATGATGCTGATTTCTGTTAGATGACATTTATCTCTGCAGTTTCTCTAATCTGTTTGGCAAGGTAACAATCCAAGAACCTACCTTTCAGAGTATAATTGTAGTCTACAGGTATGAACTTTTTTTTTTTTTTCTTTCTGCTTAATGAGTTCTAGTTTGGAAAAGACTTGTGTGGTGGTCTAATATAATGATACGTGTTGCTAGTAATCAATTTGCTGCTCATCTCCCGGACTTGAAAGACTAGAACGTGTATTTCAGTGTTTATAATCATAGGAAAGAGCTTCTTTCTCATTCTAGAAAGAAAACGATGCACGTCACTTGAAGGGTTAGATTTTGTGCAACTGTAAGCTTATTTTCCGTGACCAGAAGGTCACAGGTTCTGCTTTTGGTAACAGTTTCTTTACAAAAAAGCATGAAGTCTTACATTATTAAATGTGCCTTCGTCAATCCTTGCAAGCTCAGAGTCTCATGCTCAAGAAATGCCCTTTTATAATATCAGTCTCTGCAAATAACTTGTATAGTTAATAGACATTCTTAGGTTTCACTGTTTGAAACAATTCACATTCACTGGCGGAGTTGTAAATCTGCAGGAAGGCAAGTAAGAAAAAAGAAATGGAGAGAAATATATATGTGAAGCATTTCAGGAACATTCCAATGGCTGATATGGAGATAGCACTGGTGAGCTTCTACTTGATCATATTGCACGACATTATCCTTGTCATCTTTTTTTTTTTCCTTCTTTTTTTTTTTAATTGTAATTATTCATTTACTGCTCAAACTTGTTGCATTAACAGCCCGAAAAGAAAAATCCAGGTTTAACCCCAATGGATTGGGTCAAATTTATCGTTTCTGCTGTAATCGGACTGGTAAGTTACTGCATTTCCTGTTTTACATGAAATTTGATATTTTCAACAATTGTGGTTGAGATGAACCTTTTACTATTTGTGCAGATTACTGTAATTGGTTCGCTTAGCAACCCCAAAGCTGACGTCAGGGTCATTTTGGCAATCCTCACATCAGTGGTTGGTTATTGTGTTAAAACATATTTCACGTTAAGTGTTTTCTTCTACTTTGATAATGCTTTTCCATTATACGCTAGGCCTATTTGAGATATTAATTCGAGTTTTTACACATTTACACAGTAAATTACACATTAATCTTCCCTCTTTCTCGGTCTTGCTGATTATCCACCAGCTACATCAATCTTTAACTTTCATATATGCGAATTTGATTTGATTCAAAATAGAAGTTTATCAACTATTTTGGCAGAAATTGAATCTTTGCAACTAAACCCAAACTAGGTGGACAATTTTTCGGTTACCCATAGATGCAATTAGAATGTGATATCTTTGTTGACAAAGTGAGCGACAATGCGAGAGTAAAATTGATTCATTGTCATCTAGAAGTAGGATCATACAACCTCCTTAAAAAAGCAAAAGAAAGTTGCGTATACGTAATCCCTAACCCTGCATTAATGTAAATTCTCATGCATTGAGACATCTTACAATGTTTTTGATTACTACAGTAGAGTAGATCTTACAATAAAGTTTCACATAAAATTAATTGAGTAGATTGGTGAACTGATTAGGGAAGACACTGGTGCAGTCGTTCTTCATTAATTCTGATATGATTTCTAACTTCCATTTTTGCCGTTTGTGTTGAATTTTGTATTATGCAGACTGCATGGTGAAATCATAATAACCATGCGACTCAAATTTTGCTCTCAAAAATTAATGTTTCACATCATATATTCTCATTCAATTCCTTACAAATTATGTTATTAAGGCTAACATTGTTTGGGTTCTTGACAGGTTTCAAAATAACTTGGTTTCTTACCAGAATTTAATTACTCGGTGTGCATATGACAAACAATTGGATAGTGGAAAGGGCACTCTTCTTCATTTGTGTGACGATGTGATTCAGCAAGAAGTAAGCAGGACCTACAATTTTCATACGTTGCCAGTTCACTAAAATTATCACAATGATACAAGTCATAACCTATGCAACGTCAAATCTCTATGCACATTCCATGTTTACAATACCTGATATCTCCATGTGCAGTTAAAAGAGGTCATTATATCATATTTCATATTGATGGAGCAAGGCAGAGCCACTACACAGGTATATTAAAAATTTTCTTTTGAAAAGAAGTTAAAGCTCTTTGTTCCCTCTTCTTGCTTTTATGATTTCTGCAGGATGTATAGATTCTCCAGGGCATTGGTCAATGTTGATTTCTTTGCAATGATTTGAAGTAGGAACTTGATCTGCGATGTGAGGAACTTATTAGACAAGAATTCGATGAGAAATGTAATTTTGACGTGGACGATGCAATTCAAAAGTTGGAAAAGTTGGGAATTGTTTCTAAGGTGATTCCGTTTTTCATTCTTGCTCCTTATCAAACTAAAAGAGGCATTACTGTCATTTTTTGATTTATTGACTGGAGTACTTTATGGTAATTCAATATTTGAAATGAGAATGATTGAACTCAGGATACTACTGGAAGGTATGAATGTGTGGATCTGAGAAGTGCTAATGACATAATCGGCACCACAACTGAGGAGGTTGTGCTTAGTGCCAAAAATGGTGATAGTACCTCTAGACACTGAGCAAGGAAAGCAAAAGCACAATTGTCATGATCAGCATTTGACAAATTTAAGAATGTGCTACCAAAGTATTACCCGAAGATGATGATTTTGGTCTCCAGCACCCAACTTCACAGTGAACGCTACTTTTGTGTTAAGATATTTGTCAACCCTGTGATTGAACAAAATTCCACAGTTATAAGTTCTTTCAAAATTTATATTTCACAAACTTTTACAAGATTATTAAAGGAAAGAGAGCAGTAAAATTGGTCAAGTTCTTCACAATCTTTAAACACTGTTGATGTTTCTGAGACAATAGTGCTCAAGTTCGTGGAACAGATAGATAACACTTCATGCTGTGCTTTTGGGTAACTTGACTGAATTGAAAAACACACCCAACTGACAATACTTTCAAGTTAACAAAGGCATGTTTGCACACAGAACAATTTATGTGTGCTACAGAACAAGGTAGAAAGACTTTCAAGTTTAGTTTCAACCGTACAAGCTACAATTTATGCTAAGTTCAGCTTAGTCAGATTAAAAGATGAGCAGATTTGTTATATTAAGGCAAACTGCAAAAAATATTCTATTACAGACCAAAAAAGAAATGGAGTAATTTTCTTTCATTCATTCTTTTTATACATAAGGTGCCTATCATACCTTGTGAATATGGATCTTATAGATACTCTTTGTACAACTGGTGAACAGGATCACATGATTTTGATCCGCCTATTGATGAAGTAATTCTTGTATCTTGGGAAGTTTGTTGTCCCAGTCTAACAGTAAAGAGTCCTACGCCAACCAGTTGTGCTTTAGAATAACAATCTCAGTTGAACCCGTTATATCATCCCCGACCTCAACAAGCAGCGAAATGATTCTGCCAAATCATGCAAGGAAAAGAGTTGAATAGTTTAGCTACAAGGGCAAAAGGATTTAACGTGTAAACTAGCAAAGCAAAAACGATATGCCTCATCCAACCGTAATTTTAGACTTGATCACCGAACCACTATTTCAAGTAAGCACTAGTTCCCATAGCTGATATGTAAACAACCAAAGCAAATCCAAAGGTGATATATTTGTATTTTCTAGCCCCCGTGATAAATATAATGAATAAAAGTATGGACATATTTGCAGGGGAAACACGAAACAAAAAAATTTAAAGAAAAGGAACAATTGCTCTTTAGTAGGGTCAAGAACAAAAAGAAAAGCAGAATGCTTGTCTTGGAACTTGGTAACTGCATTTTATTTTTTGGAGATGCATAGGTCTTTATGAACCTTTATAAGAAAGTACTTGTAAGTTTGTTGCCATACTATCATGATTGCCACATATAATGCCGTTAAGGTAACGAGTTATGTAAGCTCGAAACTTCTATTTCTTATGTGCAAGTGAAGCTGAAATTTGGTTGAAAGAATTATAGGAATTCAGTGTTTTAGTCACTTATTTCTTTCTTGTGGATAGAAAAAGGTTTACTCTATGGACTCGACATAAGAAAGAGATTGTCGATATAAATGAGCTTACCTCAAGATACAGAATTTCTTGGAGCGGAAGCAGTTTCACCTTCCCATCAGCATCCTTCGCCAGATGATCAAATGCCATCATGATTTCAACCGTTTCAATTTCTCTAGAACTTGCTTCATTGAAGGCCTCACAGATAGCGACTCCAATGTGCAGGCTGCAGCCAACTTTAGCATTCCTAACAGGTTCTCCTTAGGCCCTGCTTCCCACAATTCCAGGGAGAAGAGCTCTTGAGATCTTCCCTCCTTGATCAACATTTTGGCCCAAGCAACAATATTGAAACCATTCCCGTACTCAGAAAATGAGGGATCAAGGGATTTCTTGCCTGACAACAACTCTAACAGAACTATACCGAAGCTATAAACGTCTGATTTGTCAGATACGCGGCATGTAGTTGCATATTCTGGTGCAACATAACCGAATGTGCCTGCTACGTCTGTTGTGGCATGAGTCTGAGAAACTTCTAAAAGCCTAGCCAAACCAAAGTCTGATAGGAAGGCATTCAGCTCCTCATCCAGCAGGATGTTACTAGGCTTAATGTCCCGATGAAGAACACGTGGCACACACGAGTAGTGCAGGTAAGCTAAAGCTTGAGCTATGTCAAGAGCAATCTTGTAAATCACTGACCATTGCACTTTCTTGCTTGACCTTTCATGGATGAAGGTTTCAAGGTTTCCACCAGAAAGATAATTGTAAATCAAGAACATTTCAGCTTCTCCAACATAGTAACCGATCAAAGTCACCAGGTTCTTGTGTCGAATTCTGCCCAGCGTTCTGATCTCCGCATCAAACTGCTGAACACCTTGAAATCTGCCCAAAGAGAGCCTCTTTACTGCTACGAAGTAACCAGGGGCCAATTCTGCTTTGTATGTTGACCCAAAACCACCTGTGCCAATCAGGTTCCTTATACTGAATTTCCCAGTTGCTCTGACCACACCTTCATAGCTAAGTTCCACCGGTGCGTCTGCAAAAGTTATCACAACTTTGCCACGCAAGCTAGGGAGTCTACTAGACTTTCTCTTCCTATAAATTTGGACCACAATTACCACCAAGAAAAAACAAAGCACAACAGAAGCAGAAGTTACCGCTGCAATTATTAACTTCTTATTTCTGTGCCTGAGCCATTTTCCATCTCCATTTGAATCAAATGGTAAGTCAGAGGATGAATCAAGACACGAGTCCAGTAAAAGGTTCCCCCTAAACCAATTACAATCTGTCGGGAAACGAAAATTGGGTATATGACCAGAGATGTTATTTGAAGAAACATTAAATACAGTGAGATTGGGGAGGGTTGAGAAAGATGGGGGTATCTCCCCAGACAGCCTATTACTGTCAAGTAAGACAATTTCAAGACTTGTTGCATATGTCAAATCCCCAGGGATGGATCCTGTTAAAGCATTATGAGACAGATCTAGAACTGTAAGAGACGCGGCCTGGCCAAGTTGAGAAGGAATACTTCCTGATAGATTATTCCTTCCAAAAAGAACTGACTTCAAAAGTTTCAAGTTCCCCAACTGATTAGGCACAGATCCTGACAGTTTGTTTCCCCTTAAGTCTATATGTTGAAGAATCGATAAGTTGCCAATACTAGGAGGCAGTAAACCACCAATCTGATTATATGCTGCTTCAAACTGTGTCATGTGTGGGCAGGAAAGAAACAATGACTCATGTATCTCACCTGAAATACTATTTGCACTCAAATTCACAGAGAAACTGAGCAGACTGCAGTTCGAGACTAGTTGGCTGGGAAGAGCTCCATTAAACATATTGTTGTTTAGAAACAAGCTGTATGCAGGTCTATTCCTAGTGGACAAGTATCCATCTCCCACCAAGAATGAAGGCAGCAAACCATCAAATTTATTCCAACTAAAATCCTGGACCATAACAAAGTCCTCCAACATTGACCCAAAAGGGATACTCATCTGAGGACCCCAAAGAGGAATATTGGAGAAGGCAATCTGCACATCCTCCATTTCCAAACCAAAATGATCTTGAGTAGGAGAGATCATACTAACGTCACTACTGCCTTTCCCAAAACTTGGAATAGCACCAGACATATTGTTTCGGCTAACATTAAAATACACCATACATGGAACTTGAAGCTGCACAGGAAGGTATCCCCCCATATAATTAGAACTTAAATCCAAGAAAGTAAGATTCTTACACATCCCTAAACCTTTTGGGACCACACCCTTAAATGAATTGAAGCCTAAATGAATTACACGAAGCGAACAAGAAATACTCCAATTGCCAGGCAACCGGCCGCCAAGATTTGCTCTGGGTGCCCACAGAATCTGCAAACTTGGCATCATGAAGACCTCATAAGGAATGTTCCCATCAAAAGCATTGAACTCTAACCTTCTTTGATCTTCCAAATCACGATTGCCATTGCCAACAAAATTGCTTGAATTAGTCAATACAAGAACAGACAGCTTTCGACAATTTGCCAGCTCCTTTGGTATCTCATCAGTGAGACAATTTGTGGAAACATCAAGAACACGAAGCTGTAAAATCTGACCAATCTCAGCTGGAATCTGACCTTCTAAAATGTTACCATCAAGCAACAAAGTCCTCAAATTCTTGCACTTTCCAATCTCCTTAGGAACACTCTTCTCCAAGAGATTATTTGAAAGCTTTAGATGTCTCAAAACCAAACATTCACTTGAATTATCAACTTTGATTTCGCCAGTTATTTGATTATTTGATAAATCAATGATTTGCAGCTTCCTATGGCCAATCAAACCATCAGGAATTTCACCACTGAAGGAATTGAATGATAAATTAAGCGCAGAAAGAGACTGAAGATTGCTTATCTGATCAGGAATTTTCCCAGAAAAATTGTTACATTGAAGCTCCAAAATCTCCAAATACTGCAGGTTGCCAATACTCACCGGAATCTGACCGGAAAAAGCATTGTGAGGAATAGCCAATGCTCTTAGCTCCGCGAGCTCTCCAATGGAATCCGGCAGAGTTCCGGCTAGGAATGACTCGCCACCTCCGGAAAGGTTCAAGGAAACAACTCTCTTAGAAACTCCATCACAAGTGATTCCATACCAAGTACAGTAATCAGAATGAGGATTCCAATTCCCAAGACGATTATAAGGATCATTAGAAATGGAGCTTTTCAAATCAAGAAGCGCCGCCGTGTCACTGGGAACCAATGTGGAAGTAACTAAAGAAGAAGCAAAAGCAACAAAAAGGAACCAAGAAACAACCATATCCACCGGACAGAGAAAAAGAAGCCGCCGTGTGAACGACAGTGGTCCGACAGAGAAAGTTTAAAAATTTAACGGTTGGATTTGGAGGCAAAAGTAAGAAAAGAAAAGGGTATGAGATGAATCTTGAAATAGAGGAGTTTAAAGCAAGAAAAGAAAAAGAAATAAAAATGGCCGGAGAAATAAAGGTAAAGGATGGATTGGCCTGTGTTTCGCATCTGCAAAAGAAGTAGAAGACAAAAGAAGCCGGCGTATGCCACAGGGGTTTGTACATAACGTTGTTGTGTTTGTCACATGCCAACTCTTTATTACTTTCTGTGTTTCTTTTGCAGTCATACTTTTATCAGTTTATGTTTTCCTTTCAATTATTATTATATTCTTATTCCTCTTCCGCCCAAAAATTGAGTGATGTGATACGGTGCGTGCTATTTGGTACACTTATATATTCCCTCGTTAATTAAATAAAAAATTATTTTATGTTGGTGTGATGGTGTATATATATACTAAATTAATTTTTTAAAATTAATTTTATATATTCCCATGCCTTATACACAAAAAATACAAATAGTAAATAAAATTAATATTTTTTATTTTCAATCCAACAATTTAAATTGTACAATTTTTTTTATTTTATTAGTTTTTTTAATGGCAAAAAAAACATATCACAAAAATTATTTCATAACAGATTTGAATTGCCCAGTGACTTGGTCATGATGTCATTCTTAAGTCAACAAAAAAAAAAAGAAAAACAAAAACAAAAATCGAACCAAAACTTAAATTATATTTAACGGAGACAGCCGATTCCCGCTCCTGATTGGGTATTGGAGGGGACGAAGATGACTATTAGTGGCTTCGGAGTTCTGCATTCATCCAAGCCTGACCCAACCCTAGTGAATCACTACCTGGAATTGAATGAATCGGTGGTGGGTCTATTCCCGTCACTATTAATTTATTTTAGACTGTTAGTTATTATCTAATCCAACCAATAAATTCAATTTTATATATTTTACTAATTAAAATTTAACCTATTAATTAAAACAATTTGAATTAACCAAATTAATTCGATTTAAATTTTAGTTAAAACCAAAATTTGCAAAACCCTTACAAATTACTGCATTCTCATCATATCTTTTTATTTTTCCTAAAACCTTCTTTTTTACTTTTAATTTTCACCCAAAAATCTTTTGCATACATTTTAAATACCGTATATTAATAAATATATACCGTTTAATTAAAAAATAATAATTTTATATTTTTATCCAAACGTTCATAGTTAACACATTCGATCGAATAATTTATCGTATTAGATAAAAATTAAATTTAAAATAAGAATAATCTTTCAGTTGCTTTTGAGTGTGGTTTTGTGAGAATTTTTTTTTTTTTATGAACATAAGATGAGATTTGCATCTTACTTCTACTTTAAAAATTTAAACAAGTACATACTGTGGTAAGAGCATAATTAAGTTAAAATGTCCAAATATGCCCTATTTGTAATAAGTGGGTACTTAATTGTAAATAAATTATTTTGTATTTATTTTAGCAAGAGTACAATTAGAATATTTAAATTGCCTAAATATACCATATTTTTAATAAATAAACGCTTAATTATAAATAAAGTTTTAAATAAGATGCACAAGTATTATCCTACAATTTCATAATCTTATTTGCTTGGTTAAAATCCATCATTTAAAGAAGGATATATGATTATGCTTATGCTATCAGCCTTCCCATACTCGATTAGATTATGATTTGCTTCTAAAATACTAATCTCATATGTTTTTCTCCTTCTCTCTTATCGTCATTTTTTTGGGATTAATAATCCGGTATCCGAACTTCACTAGATCAATTAAATCTGAATTCGGAACGTCTTTACAGATTAAGGTCCCTTGTCCCTCTCTATGGTAAGTGTCGAAAGTCGATTCTGAGACCTCTTATTTCTAATTTAGCCTGCCTCTTATTTTTAATTTAGCCTGCATCACCACCAGACCATCACTTCATAGATAAATATTCTCTCTTATCGTCATGATTTAGTTATTTGATTAAATAAATCTCGTCATATTTTTTCATGTGGCATTATTATCTCTCATTGTCATACTTTTTAACATCTTCACAAAAGAAATTTTTTATACATATATTGCATGAAATAGAAAAGAGTATAATATGAGTAGGTAGGTCCACTGTTGGTATTGGTGTTTTGTTTTAGATGTTATTTGTCCAAGATGGTTTAACACTTACCCCTATATTCTTTATAAACCACTCTTATGTCCTTAAATTATGGTAATCTAATTATAAAAGAAAGAAAGTCTTTCAGCCCAAATGCATAGAAAATAGAAAAAAATAAAAAGGATGACAAATGCAAGTTGCTTCTTTGTCTATAAATTCCTAGCCCAAGATAATCTCTCATTGTTGAGTAGATTACAATTAAAAAATTAAAAAAAAAATGGTTACTGCAGGTTTCTCCATATGTATAAATAATTACAAGAAGAATATCATTTGATCCATCCACCGAATTGGCTGGGATTCGGTAATCTTTTAATTTTAGATTGAATTAATAATTTCATCTCTTAGAATTAAAAGATTATTTGATAATATAGTGTTTCTAAAAAAGAAAAAAAAAGAACGTTTTTTCTCTAAATTTTCCCTATATTCTGACAATTTTCTTTTAACCAAATTGGCGATTTTCAAGTGATAATTCATTGGAATTCAAATTTTAAATTCTATAATTTCTTAAAAAGTTACTATTTATCATCACTACGATAAAACCTAGTGAGCATTAGGTAATGGGTTGGGACTTTGAATTTGAATAATTCTCTGAAAGTTCGAAGCTATGGAATATTGAAATAGAGAGCTAATATTTGGACGTTTTAGGGACACAATGCATACATTACTACAAAAACCTTAGTTTAAAATCAAAATTACAGGGCACTTAACCCTAGGTGAAGCTACCTAAGCATATACTCGGAGAAACAAGAGACTATGCGCCAAGAATCGAGCTGAATGTCTGTCACTTTCTTCGTTTTATTATTATTTTTCCTTTATTTTCTAGAAAAATATTGATATAATTAATAAAAAATAGAATAAAAACAAGAAGAGGACAAGGAAAATAAGATAAAACCCTAAATGGTCTATTCATATGATAATGCATGGGAACCTTACAAAATTATATATTATATAAATAAATGAAACATGTTATTATGGATATATATGCCAAAGAGAATTGCCATTATCTATGTGGGAAAGGCAACTATTGGTTTGGAATTAGCACGTCACCTCTATATTATAAATCTTGGAAATTGATAGAGACCCTATCTTTCTACTCCTATAAGTTTATATACATGCTCTTATTTATTATATATTTTATTAAATATTTTTATCATTCTCTAATTTTAATTAAAATTAAATGAAATTTTTAAAAATATAAAAATATATTTTTATCAATGGCTATAACTTATTTATGAAATTGAAGTATTCTAATCATTTCTTTAATTTTTATGTAAAATGGAAAACAATCTTTTAAAATAGGACGGTGGTAATATTTTATTACTGTATCTTTTAAAAAAATCCTTAATAGAAACTCCATTTCCCTCAAGTGGTTATTTGTAGTTTTTCTATTGAACTATTCAAAATATTAGATTAACCCTATGCAAATAAATATACCACCTTAAAAAATATGTGAAAATCATTCGAAAGAGCCCCGTAAATAATAATATAAAGGTCATGTGATATTTTTAACAAATTTACTAAATATTTTATATAGTTTTTAATAATATGAAAAGTATTATTTATACTGTTAACAAGTTGAAAAGCAGTGACGAAGCTAGGATTTAAAATTAAGAGGGAAAAAAATATAAATTATATTTAAAATTAAAATATAAATTTAGGATAAGGGGATCAAAATAAAATTTTAAATCCATAAAATTATTTATTTAATATATATATACATGTAAAATAAAAAAATTAAAAAATAAGGGGTTAATTGCCCCCTTACTTTTCACCTGGCGTCGCCGGTGTTTAAAAGATAACTTGATATTCCATTAGTTGAAAGGCAAATACAAATAATTAACATTACCATGATTTGAATCTTTAATAATTAATCAAATTTATATTTGGTTCAGATTCTGAATAGCAACTATTAAATACTCAAAATTCGATTGCCAATACAAAATTAAAATAATTTTCAATAATTTTATATTAAAAAGGTAATAATTCAATACAGGTATATATTTGAACCCTCAAATCGTTGGCGTCTTGAAAAGTTAGATATCAGCGTAATATATTTTAAAAAATAAAATAAAAAGAAAAAAATATAAAAAAAGAAAGAAGAAAAAGAAGGCATGATGGGAAACACAAAATTTGAATGAATGGAAAGGGCTTTGACTCTGAAGTCGAAAACTCAAAACTTTTGAAGGTCTAGGCAATGAGTTTATTCTACACAAAAAGGCACACCTTTTGACTTCTTTTAACTCTCATTAATTATATAATGAAACAATTTTATATGAAAAATTACATGTGCCAACATCTGCTTTTCTTTCTTCCAACCACAGGCGGGCTGGAGCATAGTTATTAAAATCGGATCGATCGATTAAATCGATTTAATTACGAATCAGTTGATCAATCGATTGATTTAACTATTAAAAATCAGATTTTTTATTAAAAAGTATAAAAAATCATTTTTTTTATATATTTTCATCCACCCATATATATATATATATTTGAAAAAAATTAATATTTTAAATTTTAATTATATTACTTAATAATTTAATATACTTATTATATTTTTGATTCATTGTAATCATATATATATATATATATATTAAATTTTTATTATTTATTTTTTTAAAAAAATTATTATTTTAAATTCTAAATATGTCACTTAATAATTTAATATACTTATTATCTATTTGGATCATTGTAATAGTATATTAAATTATTAAGTAATATCTTTAGAATTTAAAATACTAATTTTTTTTAAAAAAAATAAATAATGAAAATTTAAAATATACACGCATATATATATTAAATTTTTATTATTTATTTATTTGAAAAATTAGAATTTTAAATTCTAAAAATATCACTTAATAATTTAATATACTTATTATCTATTTAAATTTATTATAATTAAATATAATTATACTCATATATACAAGGTTAATATTTTTTGTGTTTACTTCATTAGTATTCTATCTAAACATGAAATTATTTTCATAATATTATTGTATTTTTATGTTTCTAACATATGATATTCAAAAATTCATAATTAATCACTTGTAATAATAAAATTAAAATTATATTTTATAACTTATTATTAGAATATTTGTGATATATATTTAATATTTGATGAATATTTTTTAAATTTTTATACAATAGTATTTAAAAAATTATAATAATTATAATATTTTAAAAATAAAAAATTCGGTTGAATTGATCGAACCACGAACTCTCAGTCTTACCGATTTATTATCCGATCCGATTTTAATAACATTGGGCTGGAGGCAAATATATTATATTTTTATATATATAATTACATTTTTTAAATGATGAAATTTGAGAGAACTTTTTAAAAATTCTAATTTTAAATTGACCTTTTTTCTTTTTGAAAAATAAAGTGATTTTACTTTATAATTGTGCTAATTAAACTTCAAACGTACTTAACAAACTTTTTGTTTTGTACTCCATATTGTTTTCTTGAGTACAAAACACATATCCAAGAAAAAGGTGCCTGTGTCCATCCACTACAAAATAAAAAATGTTAAATAGCCATAAAAATTAGTGGGAACACAAAAATTTTGTTGCTGAATGCAAACATTGAGTGAAAAATAAAATCTGTTGCATGTTGTAAAATTAATTAAAGAAAAAATAAATATAGTAAAATAGAGAATTTTCTCTTATTGATTGTCTATACTGAATAACCATAATGAAGTATTTATAGATACAATATAGAAGTTGTAGAATTTTACTAGAACATGGAGAGAGATAAGTTTGATAGTTATCCATATACTTCATAATTATCGTAATACTTCCTCTTGGATGACTATGCACTATGAATATGCCTCGTTAAAACCTTGCTAAGAAAAATCCAGTGGAATAAAAACTTAGCGAAGAAAAAATAGTACAGTATTCATAGCCTATATACTTTCCCTTAAAAATACAATAATTACAATATTTTCTTAAACTAAAACATCTCAATACTGGTTACATACTTTCTAAAAATCGAAGTCGGTAGATCAGCTAGTTTGTTGCTAAAGAAAACTTTGTGATTTATTCAGACTTCAATATTGTTGATCGTTGTTTTTGAACAATAATCTACACATTACTTTCTTGTATTGAGTTATGCCTTCTAATCACATGAGCTTTCAATTAACTTCATGAATAGCTAATATTGAGTAATTCAATAATTATCAACAACATTTATCATCTATTTTCATAACTCATATAATTTATCATTGCAAGAACCACTTCTGGGGTTGTTTTTCTAGAAATATGGAGTTGTTCATTTATGTTGCTTTTTACCTCTTCAAGAGTATCACTTTAGAAATTTTCATTTCATTTTCTTTCAAAGATTAATATCTTTCCCATTAAAAGATCTGTAACGCTTCTGGCGGACTTTTCAAATCATTGACAATATTACAAAATATCATACATGGGCAATAATTGTTTTGCCTTTTTTCCATTTGATAAGTCACGCTATCAATCTTAAAAGGGTTATGGATATTCATAATCATGGAATTTATAGTACATACTTCCCCTTGAATGTCCATTAATACGTATTGTGCCTCATTAAAACCTTACTGGAAAAAAAATCCTATGGGATAAAAATCCAGTAAAGAAAAAAAGAGTATACAATATTTTAATACACATTATAAGTTACCTCATTAAAAACCTTAAAAGGAAAACCCAATGGAAAAAAACCTTAGTTAAGAAAAAAAAGTACAACATGTATTTTTCTTTTCACTATAAAAAAATCTGAAAATAGCAATGGAATTGAAATTAGCAACGGAATTTGATTTTTGTTGCTAATTAGCAATAGAAATTCAATTTCGTTGCTAAATTTGGTTGAATTATTTATGTTTAGCAATGAAATAAAAAAAATGGTGGTATTCCGTTGCTAAAAAAAAGGGAAATTTTAGCGTCAAAATATAACAACTAAAAATAGCAACGGAAATATATGACCGTTGCTAAATATGGTGGCATTAGATGGCGAAAAAATTTTGGAACGAAATTTAGCAACAGAAACTTAATTCCGTTGCTAAAATAACAACAGAATATATATTTCATTACTAAAATAGCAATGAAATATATATTCCGTTGCTATTTTGCAACCGAAATTAAATTTCATTGCAATTTAGTAATGAAAATTTAAGTCCGTTACTATTTAGCAACCGAATTAATATTCCATTGGTATTTTGGTTCTAAAGAAGTGAAAAAAATTTTGGTCCAAAAATAGCAATGAAAATTAAATTCCGTTACTATTTAGCAACCGAATTAATATTCCATTGGTATTTTGGTCCCAAAGAGGTAAAAAATTTTGTGTCCAAAAATAACAACGGAAATTAAATTCCGTTGCTAAATTAGCAACCAAATTAAATTTTCGTTGCTAAATTAGCAACCGAATTGAATTCCTTTGCTAAAATTAAAGGTATTTATGTAATTTTCTTATTTGTTGTCCTAGTTATAAATTAGCCTACCATCTCTTCTCTTCTCTTCATCTTTGCCATCAGCTTAACAATTAATGCCGCCTTTCAACAATGGTAATTCCCTTTCTCTCTCTCTCTCTCAGATTGTTGGCACGTTGTCCCTTGTATTTGGTTTTAATCGAAAAAAGTTAATGAATTGCTTGCTCAGAGAAAACTTCTAGAGCTAATTCTAGTATTGAGTTGCTGCAAGATGAGAGCCTGAGTCTTACCATCGTAAAACCCTCTGCTCCGTTCTCAATAAGTAAGCCTACTAATTTCACTCATCAATTTCCAATTTATAGCTTTATTTTCTTTTGTTTTCTTTTCTCTCTTTTTTTTTGTTAATTCTAAAGCGATGAGGCTGCTAAGGAGGCTTTACTCTATAGCTACAAGATTCTTTCAATACTGGTTCCGTTTTTTTATTCTTTCAATACTAGTTCTGTTTTTTGAGCTTGGGTTTTCATTTTTCTCTCTTCTCTGCCTCGCTGCACATCCAAATATATGCCTACTGTCACTTTCTTCTGTTCTTCCTCGATTTTTGCATTATTTTGTAGGTAAAGCTTAATGAAAGTGCTTTATGTGAATTTGTTGATTTAATTTGTTAAATAATCTTGGCCTGTGCTGTGGTTTGATATTGTGTGAATTACAAATTTTGAATCAGTAGAGCTAGCTAGAATGCACACATCTTATTTGTTAAAATGCTTGAATGATGCAAATAAATTTGAGGATCTGAAATCTGAGTTCTAATGAAGTTATTTGTACATTTTTAATACATCTCTATAAATTCAGAGACTTTTATATAGGGTTTAAAATTTCCATTTTTGTGTTTGGGTTCATATAAAATTTTTTTACTAGGAGAGGCCATGTTTGATGGTTATTATAATTCGAAGAAGATTGATGATATTGGCGTAGATGTTTGTGGCCAGGTAAAAGAAGCCTTTGATTTTCCTTTTTCTTTTGTGCAACTTGTGTGTTCTATTTCTTCTCTGTAATTTCAGATAATGGTTTTTTTTAATACTTCATATTATATTTTTATATATTTATAAATATTTAGGATGCCTCCTGAAACCAATGAAAGTATCAATTGAAGTTGGTTGATGCTAGTAATTTGAATTTTTTTTTGAATTTTCCAACTAAGTGTAATTCGAATTTTTCAATTGAAGTTGGTTATGTGTGTTTGTGTGAGTCCATGTGAAATTTTCACAATGCAAATTATTTTTCCTTGCATTTTTTTCTTTGAAGGCTCAGGTAGTACGATGGCACCTGGAAAAATTTATAAAAATATTTTGTTTCTACTTTATTATGTTTTATGTGATAAAATAAACTACTTTATGCTTTGATTTTCAAGTTTCTTTTCTAAAGTCCTAATACTTAAATGAATAGGGGTGTAAGTAGGCAAGGTGTGATGAAGTTGTTGAAACTCTGGTGGACAGGGTTTATGAGTTGTTGCTCTTCACGGTGGACGCAGTTACAGTGAAAGAGAGGTTGCTTTGAACAATTTTAGGAATGGCTTTACCAATATTTTGGTACTTCGATTTTTATTTCTAAAGTGTTTTCATGTTTGCTTTGTGAATACTCCATATAACTAATTTTCATTCATAACGTATAATAGATAAATGCCTCTTGAAATGTGATAATTCTCTGCATAATGATGTCCTCTGTAAATATTAGCTTCATTATTCTGACATAGTAGTTGATTCCATCCTATCTTTTGATTTTGTAGATATGTTTCCTCAGTTGATTTTGTAGATATGTTTCATCAGTTGATCATTAAAGTACTTGTTTTTTCTTTTTTTTTTTTGTGAATCAGTTTTTATATATTAATATGTGATAAAAAAAACTATCTACAGTCATTTTGGAAAGAATCAGCTCTCAGGCACTATCCCAGCTCGGCTTTTCAGCTCAAGCATGACTTTCATACATGTGAATCGGTTTTTATATTATTATGTTGATTTTCCAATAGATGATGAGATAATTATTTCCTCTTTCTATTTTTTCTTTTTCCATCTATTATAATTTTAGCTTAGGTCGTGACATATAAAATCTTATTCCAACTTCATGAACAACATTAATCGATTGCCAGCAGAAGATAAAATAGTACTTCAAGAGGTACTAATCTATTATAATTTTAATTCTTTTTCTTCCTAGTATGGCAGTTGTCGGATTTGAGGTTTCGCTTGTCTAGTTGATTTAATGTTTGTTTATTGGTTTGAGGATTTGAGGATTTTAGGTTTGAGGAGAATGGTCTATTTGATGATCTTCCCTCTGAGTACCAGAATCGTCGATGCAAGGTATGGTTCTCTTGTTTTTTTTTTTTTTATCTTTACTACAGGTTTTGTTAATTGAAGTCCTTATTTTGTACTTGAGGATTGTTGATTGTAGCAGTTTTGTTTGTTGGCAGAATCTATGATTCTATTTTTTCTGCTCCTGGATGTGTTGGTCATAGTGAGATAATTTGTCTTTAATGCAAGGAAAAAACACAAAGATCCGACCAGTATGAAGCTGAGATTTGCAGCAAAAATGGATTGATCGAAGCTTAAATTTTAACTGTTATTATTTGATCTTTTAACAATGAGTGAATTTATTTTTCTTTATATTTACAGATTAAAACTTTCAGATCTTGATTAGATCTTTGAGTGAATTTCTTTATCAAATACAAGATATATATAGATACAAACATATAGCTACATATTTAAGTCAATTTCTTTATCATAAAATCATCACTCAACCTTAGATATAGGTCACCAAACCAATGAAAACCATTAAATTATTAACTTAATAGCTAGGTGCATAACATATATAGGTAAGCAGTTGAGTCAATCTTCTTTTAGGAAGTGGTGTGTTCACTCTTAAAAAACACATCATCTTAGAGCACTAAGCTTAAAGCTAATTTGGTTGGTGGAAGAACTGAAGCCTGCCTTGTAATTACATTTTTTGGATAGGAAAATATAGAATTCGAACATAATTGATTAGCAAAATAGCTAGAATTTCAATAGGTTGAATAATAGAAAAGTATATTTTTGCTAAAAACAACCAAGCTTTTAATATTGTCTTTAAAAATGTTTATTTGTTTATATATATATATATATATATATATATATATCATTGTCTTTAAAATATAGACCAGGTTGTAAGAACACAAGACTTCCAGTTGGAGACTCCAATAACTTTCAGTGTCCTCTCTGCTAGAGATGCAACAATATGCAATGCAGATGTCTTTTCCCTTCTTTTTAATCATTTTGGTTCACCCATTTTTCTTTTACATTCCTCATACATCAAGAGCATATCCTTGAAGTACCTATTTGAAGTCTAAAATTGAGAATGAAGTACCTATTTGAAGTCTAAAATTGAGAAAGAAAAAATCTCAGATCATATGCTATAGCTTTTTTTTTTCTAGTTTCATTTCACCAGATGCTGCCATAATGATATATAGTCTTTGCAGGCAGTCGGTAAATCAATCATAGAGGCATTTCAGACCAAGCATGTTTTAGACCATTGTTATAGATTTCCAACAAAACTGAGTTTAATTCGTCATGCAACCTTTATAACATTCCAATTAATGTGGAAAAACCAGAATTTGTTGCATCAGATATATAAGTAATTTAAAATATGAATATTAAGTCAATTTAATTTAAGTTGTAATTAATGGTAGGTTATGAAATTAAAACCTCAAAAATTTATCAGTTCCATTGCTGAAAATAAAATTAAAATGTAAAATTTGATCCATTAATTAATAAATGTTGGGTAAAAAGTAGTTAGTAGCTTCTCCAACGGCTTTGGAAATTCTTGTGAACGAATATAGACAAGTCCAAATGGAGTCCAAAAGTACTTTATTTTCCAGTAATAATAAAAAACACTGATTCTTTCAAAATGAATTTCTCTACATCTTTATCCTTTGATTAGTTTATCTATACATGTTTTGAATTCAATTTGTTGCTAATTGATCTTGTTATTGATCAAAATTGATATGATTTCTGTTTTTGCTAATGGATCCATTGTTAACAGACTGAAAGATGATGGCAATGATGATTAAGGCTATTGTGGTGTCACTTTTGTTCTTAACTTCTCAGTTCCCTTTCTTGCTGGCTTCTCCATCCACATTCCTGCTTTCTTATGGTCATCGCACAGACATAATCATTACATTTTATTCTTTATTTATTTTTATCCCAATTGGCTTTAAGTTGCTTAATTATACTATATATGGATCAAGTTTAAATGGCTATTTATTTTTTTTTTCAAAATCTTTAATTGCTCCTAAGATTGAGGGATCAATTCATTATTGCTCGAGTTATGAATTTGTTTTCTTCTATAAGAATGTAGAAGGTTCTGAAAAGAAGGCAGGAGATAATTTCCATTGTATATTATATGTGGAGAATAATAAAAGATTTCTAGATTGAGACAATCAAATTAATTGCATTTTGATTTTTTACAATTCCTTCTACAATGTGTGCTTTAGTATTATAATAAATAAGGATAAATAAATTGCATGGTGTAATGTGGCATTTAAATATATTTCTTGAAAGCTATGTAAGTTCTTTTATGCTTTTTGGGGTCCGTGTTCATTGGATTATAGGTGCACTTTTATTTCAATTGCTGGATATAGACTTTTGCATAAATTTTGTGTAAAAAATAAAAATAATTTAGTGACGGAATAGCGACGATAATTCCGTCGCAAGTTTTTTATAATACTGACGAAATTTAGCAACAGAAACTTTAATTCGGTTGCTAGAAATAGCAACAAAAATTCTAATTCGGTTGCTAAATATAGCAATGAAAATTGATTTCGGTTGGTAAAAATAGCAACGAAAATTGAAATCCGTTGCTAAATTATGGAAAACAATTTCTGTTGCAAAAAAAAAAACAACCGTCAAATTTGCAACTGAATATTCCGTTGCTAATTTTTATTAGCAACGGAAATTCAACAAATTCGGTTGCTAATTTTCGTTGCTATTTGTTAATTTTCTTGTAGTGTTCCTTTATAAAAATATTGGTACACAACTTTAAATTTGTGCATGCAAAGTTCCGATACGTAATATTATAAAAAAAATTTTCTAAAAATGAGCCACATATCTTCTGAATATGCTTACTATATATATCTTTTGGATATATTATGCATGAACTTAAAAATAATAACTAAAACTTATTTCATAAAATTACATGTTGTACATTTTTAATCATGTACAAATTTATCTACACATCTTTCATTTCTTTAAGATGAGAAATTTTATAAAATCTAATAGTATAGTCGTACGTACAAGAGGTACATGACTAATATACTTTTATACTATATTAGAAATAAGTTATCCATTCTCAAATGATTTTCTTAACCATTTCTATTCTTTCTCTTAATTATCAACCACTTCTGGTGGTGAAAATTAATCATATAATAGTAATACCAATTCTTGACCATACCATTTTTATGGCCATGATTCTATAATGTTTTATTCACTTCAAGGAATGAAATAGATGTAATAAAATAATTTCATAAAATGTATATAACATAATTATAATAGCTATAACAAATAAATGCATTTAATAACTTAATTAAAAAATTTCTAAAAAAATTATTTAAAGATAATAAAATTATCCAGATAAAATATATATGATTATATAGAGAACTAAATCTTTAAAAGAATATGTAATTTTAAGTAACAATTTGATAATTATTATGTAATGTATGATTACATAATATATCAATAGCAAATATATGATCGTGAAATATGTTGTATTTAGTAACTTGACAACAATTGGAGTACTCAATGGACTATAATTTATAAACATATAATCACATTATAAAAATTTATTCTCTCAATCAAATAGAACTCGATCTTCAAGTGGAGACAAAAATTAATTTCCAAAATTCATTAGAGCATTTTAAACTTTTCAAGAGTTTTAGTAATTAAAATCATAAATAAATTATGACAATAGGTAAATTATAACACTTCAAAATCATACACATAAAATTCAATGCATATATTTGTATTAAATAAAATTTTTCAGAAATATTTATATGTTTCAGGCATGATAAATCGTTCAGGAACTATATCTAATTTTATTATCAAATAAGCAAATAGTATCAATTAGTTACATACTAATATATTACCAAATTGACAAACAGTAAAAACTTATTGCATTTATTATAAGAAAATATGTATTTTTACAATTGATGCCAATCCATTGCAATAAATGTTATAAAATAAATCATATTTTACGACTTTATTGTTTATTGTATAAATATCAATTGTACTCTTTTGGTATAATATTTTTCAATATTTTGAACTGCAGGTCCAAAAATTCATATTGTATGCAATTAATATTTGTATTTTTCAACAGATTTAATTTTAAGATTCTCACTATTTTGAAAATATCAACATCAATAGTTTTATACAGAAATATTGTCGACAAATTTATCTTTTTCGGTTCCTTTTTAAAAATAAATGACATATTGAGATCTTTTATTTAATTTCAGGTACCTGAACCACTTCTGGGGTTTAAAAAATTAGTTATGTCATAGGTCTTTTCAGAAGTACCCGCCTCCATAATATGACTATATGAATTTATTTGCTCCTTGCCATTCAAAAATTTTATTCTTATTTGGAACCGAATAATTTACCTTACAAGGTAAATTGTCATACTGAGATATTATTTTGAATTGGAGTATTTGCAGCTAATACAAATGAGATTTAATAAATCTCTATACACTAACAAATACATTGACATCATAATTAACTGATCTTTTGAACTTTAAGTTCACGATATGAGGATCTAAAATATACATAATGTATTTATTTATTTATTTTAGCTGCTTTCTTCCCCTTATATTAGGAAAGCTATTAAACAAAATGCAATTTTCAACTAAAATTGCAATTGAGAAATTTTATGATTTTTATTGGCATAATGCATGTAAGTATTGCTTACATCAATATTATATATCCATATATAAAAATGACATTATTGTTCTCATAAAAATGTCTAGCAATTAACCGGAGGCATGTAGTTAACATTTTTAGCTAGATATTGGAGTATGAACATGTACAAGGGGCTTATAATAATCTTTTAGCCACGACATACGATCACTAGCGTTATAAAAAAATATCTTGATTGCATATTCTAGAAGTTGTGCACTTAATTTGAATAATCTCACAAACTACAGGTTGTGAGTTGATAATAAATACACATGTGTATATTTTATTGATGTATATTTCAAAAATATTTGAGTATTTCACATGGTGGATAGTGGACCCACATATATTATCTTTATTCATTCCAAAATAAAGAAAATTCAATCATTTTATTAGCTAGTGATACCTTAATAATATTTCTTGAGAACAAATAGATTATGAGAATTCCTGAAGTTGAATTAAAGAAACTTCTTGTTTTCTAATAAATATATGAATTCTCAATAATTTATGCATTATAATCGATCCAAAATGGTCAAACCGGTCATGCCAAATAATCCATTGTTAATTAGTAAACTCTTCAGGTTTACTATTTTATTATATCAATATTCATACCAATTGATAAATATCAAGTTTCTTAATATTAATATCAAACAGTTAGTAAACTTTTTATTTACTAATATTTGTGACAGTTAATAAGAATTTTACTTTAATCAATAAACTTTGGGTTTACTGATATTAGTATCACTTAATCAATAAACTTCATGTTTACCGATATTTGTAGAATTGGTAAACTGTAGGTTACTAATATTTGCACAACAATTAGTAAACTTCAGGTTACTAATATTTGTATCTATTAGTAAACTTCGAGTTTATTAATATTTGTTTATCAAAATAAAATCAAATTATCTGGAAAAAAAATATATTACTAATCTTATACAAAGTGGATCTCAAGTATTTCTCTCTCAATTTTAAAATGATATTTATTTCAACGAATATTTTATTTTTTGAAAATAAATGTCTGCAGAACATATTTGAGAAATAATATATTTCATAACAAAATGTATGCAAATAATTGTATTATAACTCTTCAGGAACCTTCAAATAATTGTATTACACATAACAACAATATACATATAGCAAATTGAAAACCAAATATCACTACAAGAAAATATTGAAATAGCAACGGAAAAATAGCAACGGAATTTATTCCGTTGCTAATTTAGCAACGGAAACACAATTCCGTTGCTATTTAGCAACGAAAAATAGGTTCCGTTGCTAAAATTGGTTGAACTTTATAAAATTAGCAACGGAAAAATATTTGGTTAGCTTCCGTTGCTAAAAGTGGAGGGAATTTCTGGCGCCATTATTTAGCAACAAAAATTAGCAACGGAATTTGTATTCCGTTGCTAATTAAGGCGGCAACAAATGGCGGATAAAATTTGGGACGAAAAATAGCAACGAAATTTATTTTCCGTTGCTAATTTAGCAACCGAAATAGAATTTCGTTGCTAAATCATATTCCGTTGCTAAATAGCAACGAAATTATATTTTGGTTGCTAAAATAGCAACGGTAAATAAATTTTGTTGCTAAATTAGCAACGAAAAAATAATTCCGTTGCTAAATTTCACTTTGAATGAAAAATAGCAACCGAATTAAATTCGGATGCTATTTAGCAACGGAATTTTGTTTCGGTTGCTAAAATAGCAACCGAATTTAAATTCCGTTGCTAAATAGCAACCAAATTTAATTCGGTTGCAAAAATAGCAACGGAATATTGATTTCGTTGCTAAATTAGCAACGGAAAAATAATTTCGTTGCTAAATTTCACTTTGAATGAAAAATAGCAACCGAATTAAATTCGGTTGCTATTTAGCAACGAAATTTTGTTTCGGTTGCTAAAATAGCAACCGAATTTAATTCGGTTGCAAAAATAGCAACGGAATAATGATTCTGTTGCTAAATTAGGGGCATTTAAGTACTTTTACCTTTGTTAGAACTATAAATTGGAAAAACCCTAGATGAAATTCATCTCCTCCCTCACACACCGCCGTCCCTTTGTCTCTCTCTCTAACGAAGCAGACTCATCTCCTCCCTCACACACCACCACCCCTCTGTCTCTCTCTCTAGCGTTCTCTGCGATTAACGAGCATTTAAAATTTGGAGGTAATCAAGTAACAATAGTTTCATCTCTTTTCCTGATTTATCCACTGGTTGATTCTTCTTCTTGGCTCTTGTTTGATTTTATTTAGTTTTTGATATCCCTTATAATTTGTTTTCTAACTTGAAGAATTGATAGTTTGCATTTCTTTAATTATTTAAAGGATAATATGTTTATTTACTGCATAAATGCTATTTCAGATGAGTCTTGCCATTTTTCTCCACACTCTCTGTAATCATCTTGTATGAAATTCAAATCTTATATGATTCATTGATTCGTTTTTATTAATTTTTGTAAGTGGATCTTATTGATGGATCTATTATTTGTTGATAGTTTTATTTCTTCAACGGACCCATTTCTTAGACGCGTTTCTATTTTTTTTTTCGATTCTTGTTTTTCCTCCTCTTTTATAGTGGGGTGCTGCTTATTGTGTTCGTGGAGGACCTGAAAGAGAAAGACTGGCCATGGAGGTATATGCTTTTGTTCCTGCCTCATTTTATATTTTTGTGAGATAATTGACAGTATTCAGGTTGAGTGAAAAATACAGTTATAGTAATTTGCTAATTGAACAAGTAATTAGAAAGTTCATGATTTCATTTGTTTGTACTTTGTTGTAGTAATTTGCTTCATATAAAACAGGAAACTGCCAATATGTGAAACTAAATGGATCCTCTACACTTGAATGCAGACTGATAGTTTCTTTTATTTGTTTTTCTATAGTATTTGGAGCGGAGAGAATGTGAATATGATACAAAGACCCTTGTGGACTTTTACAAGGTGAGTCAACGGTTTGTCTTTAAGTTGTGTGCATGCGATTGTCAATTTGGATGTGCACGCTTGTCTCATTTGTTTGGTATTTTCTTACTTCTAATCTTTAATTTTCATTAATCTAGGAAGGGGATAGTGTGTAGCCTGCTTTAACAGGAGTCATTGTGTAAGTTTTCTGCATAGTGTTTTCTAGTTAAATCCATTATTTGATGACAAGCTCAATAGATAATGAGAGGGCAGGAAATCTGGTCATATCTGGGCATGAATTCTTATGAGAATATGTGCATGCGATTGTCAATTTGCAGAGGGTGAGTTTAATTGTCGGAGTTGCTCCAGCTAAGAAGTAAGAAATGAAAGTGTTCAAGGGTGCCGATTACCTCAATGGATTCAGAGATGTACTTTCTCTTCTCCAAACCAAATAACGTTTGATTAAATTAGCATCACCTTATGTAAGGATTTAATGTCTTAATGTTAATGCTGGGAATTGGTGTTTTGATTTGAACAGTTATACTCTACTTAAGATATGATATTTTTTGGGTAGATATATTTGCTGTACTTTACCCTTAAATTCTTAACCAAAGTGTTCTGGGACTTGAGCTACCAAGGATTATAAAATTAAAGGCCCAATCTTGCAGATATACATATTGCCAGGGGATATGAGTGCTGAACCAATATTTTTCAAGTCCATATGAAATTTTGGCTGCGGGTTGTTAAATAATATGTCCTTGTTGGCCATTCTCATGTGTATGCTTGTTATGGCAATGTTAATCATTTCCAGTTTTGAGCAATGAATCTAGCTGAAGTCATTGTAGAAATGTATCTGAAACGTAACTGGCAAATGTAATTGTTTATAGATATATTACCAGAATTAATAAATGAATAGATTGATCTTAAAGTGATGCTGTCCTAGTTTTCTTTCTTGATTATTTTGTTTGCATGGGATGTACAAGCTGATATGTGAAGTTGTTTAAAATTTATTAACTATGCAGTTGGACAATGTGTGCACATGAACATAATTTAAGACAATTTGCGCAATAATATTTTGAGCTTCACGTTCTTAGCTTCTAGTGGTTGTAGCTGCAGGAGAAGATACTGCTAAACATGATACACTGTCCAAGGGACCAGTTACTAGTAAACCTTTGAAGCAGCAGCCATCTAACAAGAAAGTTGTTCCTCTAGCTGCTTCATCAGTTGCAAATTCTGACAGGAAAGGAGTTGTTCCGGCATTTACCTCAGTATGAACATGGCCAATAAGGATAATCTTCAGCTGTTAAATTTGATGTAAGCCTTGAGATAATTAATTACCAAAAGAAAAGGAAAACAAAAGTATTGATGACCTTTAATTATAAGTGGCTCTAAATCAAAATTATATTGATCTTATGTTTTGACAGGTATGATGCTACTCCTTCAGATTATATCTCTATGATCGTCACTGATTATGGCATGGTATGTTGTATTGTTTGATATCCCCTTGTTCAAAAAATTTTCATTTAATCATAGAACTAGAAATTATCATGCATATACTATTTAGTTAATCGTGATGTGATTGAAAATATCATGCATACTGGGGGATTGATCTATTATTCAAGAAAGCTGCAATCTCTCTCTATTTTTTGTCTCCAATTTGTATGTTGTGTATGATTGCATTAAGAATCTCAATTGCATATACTATTTTGGGTGAGAATATACCAAGGTAGGAAAAACCAAACATCGGAAAGAAGTCATCTGTGCATTTTGTTTAGGAAAAGTTCATAAACACATCCCATGCTTTATTGTTATTATCAGCTGTGGGAGGAATCAAGGAAGCCACGGAAAAGATGACCGACGGTAATTATTATACTGATTATAATTACACGACTAACTATAACTTAATGTGTGTCTTGATTTATTCATACATTAATATTTGAACTTGTAGTTTGAAATCTAAATTTCAGACTAAGAAAAAGATATCTCGTTTTTTTTAAAACCTTTATGCACTTTTATAAATTTGCCTCATCTCTATTGATTCTTCCTTGCTTTTGCCGAATGCTCCACCAGGATTATTTTTCTGACATGCTGGGCATAGGTATGGTAATCTTTTGCATGAATTTCTGTGTTTTTCATGTTTTCTCCTTTCATTTGATCAGGACGTCATTTGGTTTTCTATTTTACACTAAAACAGCTTGTTGTTTTAGTGTAATTTGTTGGTTTTATATTTTACACTAAAACAGCTTGCTGTTTTAGTGTAATTTGTTGGTTTTCTATTTTAGTGATGGAATAGCGACGAAAAAACCGTCACAATTTTTTTTATAATAGTTGCTAAATTTAGCAACGGAATTTGAATTCGGTTGCAAAATTTAGCAACGGAATTTGAATTCGGTTGCTAAATTTAGCAACGGAAACTAAATTCCATTGCTAAAAATACCAACCACCGAATTAGCAACCGAAATTTCCGTTGCTAATTTTCGTTGCTATTTTTGATTAGCAACGGAAAATTGACATTTTTCGTTGCTAAATTGCAATTTTCTTGTAGTGTATGGCTTTACATAAAATATATTCATCATATATAACATAATGATTAAAATATAATTAAGCAAGGATCAAATTACAATTATGCAAAATAAATCACTAAAATCATGTTAATGTCCTTGGTAATAGAAAATGCTATTCTCAGTTATTTTTTTTAAATTATTTATTGTAGGATAGACTTACTCAACCCTTAATCAATCTTATTAACTCATGAGAATTAAAATAATTCAAAATTTATGAATTAAATCTACTTACCGTTTAATCTTGTAAATTATAATTCTTGATTTCTTCGAGCCGGATTATCGTAAACTATCGACTTTCAATAAGCTATTATGCTGATAACATGTTATAAAACTAATTAAAGAAAAGACATATATAGTAGAATATAGAATTTTTTCTTATTGATTGTCTATACTGAATAAGTATAATGGGATATTTATAGGTACAATATAAAAATAGTAGAATTCTAC
Organism: Excoecaria agallocha; assembly: GCA_037975025.1. Lineage (NCBI taxonomy): Eukaryota > Viridiplantae > Streptophyta > Magnoliopsida > Malpighiales > Euphorbiaceae > Excoecaria > Excoecaria agallocha. The sequence goes on along the minus strand of JBBPFJ010000336.1, from coordinate 37,617 downwards.
TAGAACATGGAGATAAATGAGTTTGATAGTCATCCATACACTTCATAATTATCACAATATTGCAAATATTATTAACTATTTTACATTAACTAATGAAAAATAAGATATTTTTTAATTTTTATAAAAATTTAATCAATTCTAATTTCATAAATTAACTTTTACAATTGAGTCACTGGTTCTTAATATTATTTTTTAAGATTATGTTAAACTCAAATTCATTTCATTTTTATGGTATTAAAATCATTAGTTTTTTGATAGTAGACTATCCATATATGTACAATCTTACACGCTTCAGTTTTTTTTTTCTTTTTTTCTTTGCGTGTGTTCGATTGTGAATGTGACGAGATGTGTTAAGTATTCCAGCTAGTTATAACAATGAAATATTTCTTATAAATGTTTAAATAATTTCTATTTTATAAATTAGTTTTTGAGATTCAGTTAAAATTAAATTCATTTTTTTTACAAATATTAAAAAATAAATAACGAAAAATTTAAAGTAAACTGGTGAAAGAAACTTTGTTGCTGAATAATATAAATAGATAAAGAAATTAGAAACATCACGACAAATTAAAATGATGTCAGAGTCGTGTCCTTGTAAAAATTAGTGAAATATGTATGGTTGCGGTGCAAATTAAAGTTTATATTTTAATTAGCGCTAGATACTTCCTAAATTGATTTTAGTTATGAAAACTGAACGTTAACCAGTACAAGAAATTGAAGTGATTCGAGGAGTTGATTTCACCAACAGTCACTGAATTTATCACTTATCGCGAAAAAATAATCGATTTTTTTAGGCTTAAAAGTCACTGAATTTATAATATATTTACATAAAAGTCACGATCATCAAATTCCGGCGAGAACTCTTGCCGAATTGATGACATTATATGCCACGTTATATGCGTGGATACACGTGACACGTTTCACGTTTGGATTAATTTTAACTACGGTCACTGAACTTACAATTTATCACAAAAAAGTAACTAATTTATTTTTCGTGACTTAAATGTCACTAAACTTATCATCTTTTTTCAAAAAAGTCATCTTGACCGGATACTAATGGCTAATGACGTTCATAGTTAATGTGTCATAGCTGATGATGTGGCAATAAATCCATCTCAATATAGCCATGTACAACGGTCGGTTATGTTCAATAATCGAACCGAACCGAAATAACCGAAAATCAAATTTTTAAGATTTTAATCAATCAAATCGAACCGAATTTATAGAATAACCGAATTCAAACCGAATCAAAATTTTCGATCGATTTGGTTTGATTAACTGAAAAATTGAAAATTAAAACTATTTTAAAAAAATAAAAAAAATTATGTCTAAAAATTATACAAAATTATAAATCATATTATACTAAAGTAAAAATATCTAAATTGTACAAAATAAAAGCTCAAATTAAAGATACAATCCCAAAATATATAATAAATAATACAACAAAATCGTTAAATAAATTTTTTTATTTAATCGATTTTCAATTTAATAGTCAAAATTTCAAATTATGACCTTAAAAATAGATATTAATAATTGATAAATGTACTAATATAATTTAAAACTCAAAATAAGATAATTTACATGTACAAAATAATTATTCAATTAAAAAATCCAAAAAATTATATAATTATATACAATTTCGGTTCGAATTGGTTTTTCTACGATTTTTCCTTCAAAAACCAAATCGAAAAATCAAATTTTTTCAAAATTCAAAACCGAACCAAATTTAAAAATTGAATTTGGTTCGATTTTTCGGTTTGGACCGAAATTTGCTCATCTCTATCTCCATGTGTGTTCTGTCAAGATAACTTTTTTGAAAAAAGATAATAAGTTCAATGACATTTAAGTCACGAAAAATAAGTCAGTTACTTTTGAGATGATAAATAATAAGTTCAGTGATCGTGGCTGAAATTGACAAAAACGTGAAACGTGTCACATGTATTCAGGCATATGACTTGGCATGTTATGTCATCAATCCGGCAAAGATTTTTGCCAGATTTCGGTGACCTTGACTTTTATGTAAATATGTGATAAGTTCAGTGACTTTTAAATTTAAAAAAAAAAGTTGATTACTTTTGTGCGATATGTAATAAGTTCAATGATCGTGGGTAAAATTGACCCTGATTTGAGTTGAAGACGCTTGACACTTGAAGGGAGTGCTTGACCAAATAACATTAGGATAATGTCCTAATTTTACTCCACAGCCATATACAGTAACTAATTCAGCATTTGGCAATTTTAGCCATTAGGTGTAAATAATTCTAATTATACTTAGAGCTTTAAATATATATTCCTACTGTCAGCACTTTTTGAAAAGATATAATAATGTTCAAATATTCATGATGATGTCATACATGATAGCATTTCTTATGATAAATTAGAAAAAAAAAAACATAATGCATAAATAGATCCTTCTACTTGTCATTTTTTATTATTTAAATTCACCTACTCATTTTCAGCACGCAACAATACTTCTTTACTCGTCTTTTTGGTGCTCAAAACCACTTGTAAAAGTAGTACTAATTTAGGCCTTATTTAAATGAGGTGACTCATCTTAAATATACTTTATTTAATAAATTTTTATAATTGAAAAAAGTAAAAGACTTTTTTCGTATGATCTTGATTTGATTTACTATCCCAACTGTCATTTAATCAAAATTTAATGGTAAAACATTTAAATTATCCAGACTGTCATTTAATTTTTAATTTTTATAAAGTCTAATTAAATAAAACGAAAATTGGAAAAAGAGGCATGGTAATTGTTAGTCTGTTAGGGAGGACCACTTATTCTTTTTCTTTGAGGTTCGGTTTGGTTGGTAGTAATTTGTTATTTATTAATGTACTGTACATTATAATATAATATTATATTATATAATTTTAACGATACGATATTTGAGAAGACCGTACGATAATTTGTAATTTTATAATATTTTTTGTTTGGTTCAACTGTATAATATTGTACAGTTTTATTATAAAAATAACGTAATTATCGTCCAATTTTAAAAAATATAAATATTTTCATAATTAGTAATATTTTAAAATAATAATTTTAATATTATAAAAAATAATATTAATATTTCTAGAATAATGAATTTAATATTTATTTAATAAATATTAACTTAAAAATTTAATAAATAATTTAAACACATTATAATATAAATAAATCTAAATATTATAATGAATATTAGGTCCATAATATTTAAACAAGTAGAAAAAATGGGGCAATGGAGTAATGGTGATTTATTATACGTAGATGAATAGTTATAAAATTAATTATAGTAAAAAATAAAAATAATAAGGTTAAAATAACAAAAGTAAATAATGAGAATTATGAAGAATTATCAAATTGGTGATTTTTAAAATTAAATAAATTCGTAATTTAAGAATCATAGATCAAAACCATAAATTATCATATCATGAGAAGAATTATACTTTCAAATATTGTATTCAAGAGAACAGTATATTAATGAATCATACCATACCATGAATCAAACAAGGCCTAAACAAATAGAGAATCCTTTAACCATTAATATAAGCTATTAATTTCCCCCTTTATTCTGTGCATCACGATTTGCATTAATAATAGGAGAACTGATGAATCTGGAAAAATTCTTGTTTAGATCTGATTTGTAAGTCTTTTTATAAACTAAATCGACAATGACGTATAATAAATGTATATTAACTACTATTTTTTTTTTTCAACTGACCCATTTTATATATCAATTTTCTATTGATTTTTTCTTCGACGATGTTCAATCAGCAGGGAAAGGAAGATTAATTGCAATTCCTTGACTTAAGATAATTAGATAGATTGAGAAATGAGTTACAATTCCTAAATCATTCTCTAATAAATCATAATGGAGGTCTAAGGACAGTGCAATCACAGTTGCTTAATCTTGACTATTTTGCTCTAAGTTGGTATTTCAATACTGATTAATTCTTCTTTGAAAGAGACAATTTCATTCTAATTTAATTAACTATGAAAATAAAAAAAACAAGTGCCATCTTCGTTTATTTTATAAATTACTTATCATAAATGATTTTTAATTCTCTATCCATGGTTTTAAGCTTATTTTTCTTTTTAATTTATCCGTTTTAATTTTATAGATGCACTTTTATTTTTTATTTATCTCGAATTATAACTAAAATTTGGTAGTATGCTCGCTTTTAAAATCTCTACCATCTAATTCTATACCATGATTTGAGAAACAAACTTAACAAAATAAATACCAATTAATGCAGGACGTCATCTCACATCAATAACAATATTGATAAAATTATGGTTCTTCGGCTAACCTAACGTATCTTTAAGCAAATACCATACGCTTCATTTTTTTTTTTTTATAATTTTCCTCTTTTATTATCTTACAGAAATTGAAAGCAAAAATATTACTCTTTTCATCCCCAGAATTAGTGATTTTCTTTTTTCCTTTTTTTACACATTTGAAGAAAAATTAGTTAGTTACCACATTCAAGAAAAGGAGAGAAAAATTAGTTAGCGAGATTCATTTATTTATTTATATCCTTACAAAATTAAGGCATATTGTTAATTTAGAAACGATAATTCATATTAGTTGATATTAAAGCACATTAAATACGAATATATTAAATATTTAACAAGTTAATCATAATATAAAAAAGAATAATGAGTTATAATTTCAGATAAAAAAAAAACTATTTTTTGGAAACAAAGAGAGGTATCCTAATTCCTAAGCCATAAGCGATGGGAATTTCAACCTCGAATGTCAGTCCATCCGACCATTGAAACAACGAAATTGATAATTTGCCATTGTTTAATGCTAAAAGATAGATGGGTTTCATATCCCCTGATTGAATACCATTTTTCATCTCTACAATTTATATTACTTTCCCAAATATTAAAACTATTAATTACTGTGCAAAGAAAGAGCAACAAAGAGATAGTTGGTCAAGTATTGCATACTCAATATTGTCCATTTCCTATGATTGGTCAAGCATGGCTCAATTTGAGAGAGACCATTAGACCACAACACCACATGCCACCAACCAAATAATAGGTCCCAAATGATGCTGTTTGTCTACTCCTTTTTATTTTATTTAATTGTTTTATATATAACTCCTTTTTGTTAAGTTATCTTTGGGCCATGAACACTTTCTCTTATTGCTTCTAGACTATGGATGCGTAAGCTATACATAACAAGTGATGCGACTTAAGAATCCAACAAAAGCACTTAAAATGATTGACCCACATGAAAATGCAATTGACCAAACATGATGCAGGACAAAAACATTGTGTGTACTCTGTATGTGTTTATACATACATACATACATGTGTATTAGTGATGCATGTACAAGGGAATGAGTAGCAGAGGCTCATAGCCAAACCTTAAACAGATTTTAATGCTTTTCTCAAAACTGGCTGGGGGAAAAAAGGATGGCCAAGGAGTCGAAACTGAGTCCTTCTTGAAGACACTGCACCAGCAGTACCCATTTTATTATTGCAATATTTCCACGGTATTTTATTATACTCCAAGGATTATCATAATTATTTTTATTGTTATTCTCATCACATCAACTACAAAAAGGAAACTTAATAAATAAAAAATTGAAATGTGCAAGTTTAATAAAATATACGTGATCAGTTCAGAGGCTAGAAAACAGAGTTTTTGTCACGCGTGAGTTACCTATGGACCTCTCCAACATGGTTTCCACCAATTTCATCTGACCATTTCTTTAGAATAGGAGCTAAGAAGTATATGATCTAAGCTTCTAGCAGTGTCGTAGTTTCTGCTAATTTAGCATTTGTGCAAAAGCGCAATGCCTACAGACATAAGAACATAACTGGCTTTTTACATATCTGTGACAGAACTGCGACAACAAAAGCACAATATAACGTTAGTGCGTTGTAAGTCTGCTGCTATGGAAAGTTTAAATGTTATTATAATATAGTCGTTCATGTGGATTCTGGATTCCAGAATATATTTCAAAGATACTGTTAAAATTTTACACGCAATCTTCAACTCAGAAGAAAACCTTAACCGTTAGCATCAACATTCTATGAAAATCATCATCTGATCATTTCATTTCACTTGTCAAAGTTTCAGTTCTGAATTGATTGCAATCAATCGCATACCTTGCATCTTTTATGTGAGCTGCCTGCTTGGAATGTAGTGCACAATCTGCAGAAATCAAATCCAACGTAGGCAGCTGATTCATCAGTTTGCAGAGGAATGGAGGAAAAATGTGAATTCAGTGCTCCTTGCAATACCCTGCTGCATAAACATAAATAAAGAAACAGATTCTGAGATATAAAAAGTCAAATATCAACGGAAATATCTGAAGGACAATCACAGCTTGTTTTTCTTGCATCAAGAGGTAGTTCTTGAAATGATAGTTATCATAGATAAATCTCATTACCGTTGCTAAATCCACTCTAACATGTAAAATCCCAGCAAATTCTACTCAAACAGGTGATTGAAATTGTCAAATTGACATTCGGCATTAAGGCCAACACAAAATGATAGAAAGGAATCGTGTATAACGAATCCTAAAGATTAAAATGTTTATTTCCCACGATGATGAAATTGAAGGGAAAAAAACTCTTTACATTTTATGCCAATATTGCCCAGTTGTTCATATTATCATTAAATGACCACTGGAATACAATAAAACAGCTTCATTGATGAAAGCAGACAACTTTTAACAGTAACCGAATAACCAATCAGCATCAGTGGCTTTCATTGAAATTGAGAGGGAAAGTTATCAACTGAATGTCCTAAAATACATTGCAAAGAAGCACCTGAAGAGCCATCAAGCCCTTTTTTTCTTTTTTTCTTTACTTATCCAAGATCAGGGATAAGAAGAAAATGATAGGACGCAAAGCCAGTATCACTTGTGAAAATTCCTCAGAACCACAAAGGTTCAAAAAATATCTACATGTTCAGCGTACAATGTGCTATGGCTGCCACCGGTGCAGACTGACAAAAGAGCAAAGGATTTTTCTCCTTGTCAAGGGGTGGAAGATCTTAAACTAGATTATATTCTACGATTCTGGTACCTATATAAAATCCAATGGTAGACATTAATTGGTCAAGAAGTAGAAGTTTGATACAAATATATTTCTTGTAGAAGCAGATTTCTTGCCCTATTCACAGCATTAAAATAAAGGTATATCCGGTCCTCCAAATCCTGGAGCTTGTCAATGAAGTTGACATGGTTTTTCCTGAGGCGTTTCAACACCTCTGAAATGAGATGCTTATCTCTACCCGTCTCCAATCCAAGCCGAACATGAAACTTAATATCCTCGATAGAACCATAGAGAAGACCAACAAGACAGCCAATGGTATTAAGATCATTGCTTAGCACAAATGTGCCCCTTGCTGCAGCATCGAGCTGCTTGACATGGGCCAGCTCTTTCTTGGTAAGTTTTTTGGGAATGTTAGCAACTGTGCAGAATGGACAGGCAACAATAGCAACAAGAGCATGAGTTGCAATTGCAGCAGCAGTTATAGCAACAGCCACAGTGGTGCCAATAATGCAGAGGGCAGAGGCAGAAGTGGCTCGGCGAACCATGTTGATTCTGGACCGGGATTTGTTAAGCTTGCGATCTAGTTGCTGCCTAAGGTCTGAAATGCTGCGTCCAATATCTTGGAAATTACGAGAATCCGGGCAAGGAAAAGGGTTATCAAAGAGATCAAATTGAAGGAAAATTTCATAAGCATAATCACATTGGGATTGAGTGAGTGAGTCCGAGTCTAGAGGGAGAACATCAAGCAGCTTATGCAGAGAATCATAATGAGCACGGGCACGCAACACGCTTTGGTGAAGGAGAAGGCAATGGTAAGTAGTGTTTTCACTATGCTGAAAGTAGTTCGAAACAAGGTCAGTGAGAGCATTTCGCTTAGCGTGGCGTAGAGCTTCCTCTACACATTCTCTATTTGGTCGAAGAACCTGATTCAAACGCAACTGGCGAGAACCTTCATCGTTATTTTTAAATTGGAATTCAATTTGTTCCCCATCAATTTCGTGATGAACCCTAGAGTATATCTCGTTGTAGGAATTGGATTGAACGTAGAGGGTGTATTCCTGTCTGTGATTCAAGCCCGGAGATTGTACCGGCGTACCATCAGTAGAATTTCCAGCTGAGGCAAAAAAAAAAAAAAAATCCATTTCATGGGGGCATTTCAACAAACTCATAGAGATAGTAGAAGGAAAAAATAATAATAATAATAATAAAGTAAAGCTCTAAAATTACCTTGAGAAAGGGGAGGATTGTTGAGATCGACGGTTTCGGGAGGCGAATTTGGAATCGACGTTGAAGCTGCGGAGGGTGAGTTTAGAGAGAGGCACTGCAGCATTTGACCAATTTCAAGAAAGAAGCAAATTTGGCCACACACTAACATTAGCAGAGTGGTGTAGTGGTGGCGGAAATAGGCGGTGAGATGTAATCTGAGTCTCTGATTCAAGAAGTTTCCATAGTAGTGTCATCTATGTTTATTCATCGAATTGAGATGGGTACGATAATATTAATATCTGCAGGTAGATTTGCACAAGCCATGGAGGTCTTTCCTTTTTTCTCGTTGACAATTCCTGTTGGAAGATGAATTCAAATCATGCCCGTTTACCCGCCTAGTATTATTAATCCGATTATGAATCTAATTATAGGGTCTCGGCCCAAGAGCACTATAATTTGACGCCCATCAACCATCCTTCTCTTTTTATCAACTATCCTATGCTTTCTTTTTTCTTTTTTAAAAAACTAAAATTCCAAATAATAATAATAAGTGATATCATATGTCAAAAAATCACTTGTAATTTGAATGCTTAAAATACAAATTTTCAATTAATTAAGATTTCATCTCAATTTTCAGCACCAAGTAATTATAAAAAAATATGTATGTATCATGTCCACTTTACGTACTATATATATATATATATATATATATGTTAGTAGGCATATTATGTAACAATAATTATAGATATCATTAGAAGAAATCAAATTTAAAATTTCACATAATTCTGTTAGAATGTTGGCCACTAAATTAACTACAGATGTTCATATAATGAAAATTATATAATTGTCTCTGAACTCATTATATTGATCATATGGATTGTTTATTTTATTTTTAAATAAATATTTTTGTATTTAGCCCATAAAAGATTTTCTTCTTTTAATATAACAATAAGAATTTCTAATTTTTGAATAATCATAATAATAATAAATTTACTAAAAAATTAATTGAAAACAGACATAAAGAAAACTGAATTCAACCAATATCATAAGAAAAAAAAAGGGTTAAGATTTAATTGCTTAACTATCACTTTTACGTTTTTGAATTTTTTAAAAAGACATTTTAACAGTAAAATTGATCTCAATATAATAAAATATTTTAAATTCGAGAACTTTGCCTTTCCCTCTATAAAAAATTGTATTGGAATTTAAGATCTTCGAATAAATCTCAAATTTCAAGCCTAATAACTAAATAACAGTTGTATTGAAGAAAATAGGTTATAGTATTATGATATCTTCTTTACCAAATTTTTGGCTGAAGCTCTAGGCTTTGATATATCTCAAGAACCAAACCATTCACCACTATCAAAAGAGAATGAAATGAACATGTGGAGAAAGGAAAAAAGAATAATTGATAATTAATCCAAAATAATATACTTTACATTTTAAAATAAAATTCTCATCTATGGAAATGGATAATTAGTGAAATATACTTCTGGAAAAAAATATAGAAAAACACAGTATTATGAAAAAAGAATACCAATATCACACAAATCTCAACTTTCACTTTTGATATTAACAGCAAATAATGGCTTACAACAAGATTTCAATACATTTATAACAGGAAAAAAAAATGAAAAAATAATACAGCTGTTCTTTTATACACTTAGCAAACAGCTGAACTTCTTCTCTACTATTTCAAAAAGGTGACAGAGATCACGAAACAGAAGAGGAGGGAAAAAATAAATAAACAAGTTTCACACTCAAGATATTTTGTAGGCAAACGAATTTGTTTTATTTTGATGCTTTAAACAGCTGGCTTCCAAGAGTAACTATTGGAGTTCCTTCCCCCATCACTGTAGTTAATGTCATCTCCTTCTCCAGTATCCGATCAAGCTCCATAACCACATCATTCATGGAGGGTCGCCTCTCACTCGAAGGCTCCAGGCATCGAACTATCAATCGTATAAACTCCTCCATAGCTTCAGCTGTAAAGCGTGTCCCCAATCTTTGATCGATAATGCTTGAAAAGGCGCTATAGTCCTCGGTATTTTGAACCTTCATATGAAAAGAACAAGAACACATTTTAGTTCTAGAATATCTTAACTAGCAGCTTACAAATTATGCAACGTGTTTGTGTTATGAAGTTCCGCGAAAGCTGTTTCCCGTGTAAGAATGCACACAAATTAATATACTATATGTTCATGTATAGACTGAATAGCCACTGCCATTCATCTATAAAAATGCTCTCTTTTTTCCCCCCTTTTTTTCTAGAAAAGAAATACAATGGAAACCAAACTCACTTGGATACGCACATAATGCACAATCCTACAAGCTAAGAATCGAAACTGGACTTATGCCATACCCATTCGACCAGGTTTTGGCTGGAGTTCGGAGATTTTGATTCTGCTGCTTCCCGTCCACAAAGCAACTCCAGAAGGAATACGCCAAAGCTGAATACATCACTTTTCGCAGAAAACCTTCTGAACTCTCTCACCCTGCATACATGAATTTGATATGGATAATGCGATGAATTACATTAACATCTATATAAGACACGGAAAGTTAGAAGCTATACTCTGGCGCAAGAAATATCTCATCTGCTGTCACTTGTGAAGACGGACCTGCAACATCAGTTCTACCCAGGAAATTACGCAGTCCTGCATCTGCAACCTTAGCAATAAAATTCTCAACTACGAGAACATTGGCTGTTTTGAAATCCTTGTGTACTAAGCGGGGACTGAGAGAGTGAAGATGAGCCAAACCTGCACAAATTGAATATATCAGGGGCATCTTCACTTTAAGTTCTTTCACGCACGGAGTAATGGACTGTTAATATTAGTTTCAAGTCTTCCCAAACTTAGAAAATTTTGAAAATCCAGTATTTCCATTCAGTTTTATAATTTTTTTTTTTCTCGCTGAAGCAATTATTTGTCCTAAATATAAGAAAAACTGATACCAGGAAAGCCAAAATGCTCACTGATTTTGCAGAGGATCACCTTTAGCTGCACTGAGGGCTATTGAGAGTCTATGCTTGAATTCTAGCTTCCCATCTGAAAATTGACTGGGTCCTGCTAAGAAATCACATGGTTTTAGGATTCATGAAAATTAAAATGAAAATTTCAAGGATGTTTAGTTTGCATACATTATTGACATGAGGGCACTGTTTACTGACAGTTTGCCCATTTGTATGTCGCATAGCATAAATACATAATTCACATTTCAAGTATCAAATGAATGTCACAAGTAAAGAAGATGTGTATTAGATTCATGAATATACAGTGGAACACATCACAGAAGCAAGATGGTGACAGGATAGAAAGTTACCGTACAAGTGACTGGAAACACTTCCACTTGGTATATACTCATATATGAGACACTGAGTATTATTTTCCTGGCAGTAGCCCAAAAGAGTCACGAGATTCCGATGCTGAATAGGACAAAGGTAGCGCACCTGGTAATAAGTCTCAATCTATTAGAAAAAACTGTGAAGGATGCAATGACTAGAAATAAGTATGACGTGCATAAGCAAAATTGTCTTGGGGAAAGGATTAATGCTATGTGAAGCGAAAAGTATTCTCTTTTGTAAAGCTATATAAGTAAATATGAGGCTGAAAGTAATGAAAGGAAAAAAAACAGTAGGAAAAGTCGAATGCTTTATGCATTGCATTGCTATCCATTTACAGTCTATCAAGCCAATAGCATATCCTCTACTTCTCTTTATAGCTAATATTAATATCAAAAGGAAACTAGAATACTTCCAGGATCTGTCACCTGGTCGAAAAGAGTTCCTTCAAAATTCAGGCAACTCATAAAATAAAATTTTTTAGTGTCACTCATATGAAAAGTTATCATTACCTCATCAACAAATTCCTGACTAGGCGCTCCAGGTCGCTTTTTGATCGCCACAAGCATCCCATCATTAAGTAAACCCTTGTATACTTCCCCAAATTTTCCTGCCCCGATCAAATTTTGGTCACTAAAATTTTTTGTAGCAAGGGATAATTCTTCCATCTGAAAACGCTTTGCTTCTCGGAACAACTCAACTCCAACATGTCTTTCTTCTTTTGAGAGGAAAAAAAACCATTAGGCCATCATTGGAATTGCTCAATTTCTAGCAGTTGAAATCCCACTTTAACTAAATATGATTCAAATGGTACCTCGAAGAGATGGATCAGATGATCCTGTCTCGGAAGTTCTCAAAACACTCTTCTTGTGGAATAGGCAGAACCATATAAGAAATATTACTATCCCCACCAATGCCACGACTCCTGCAGCACCTCCTAATATGGCTGCAAGAGTCTTTGACATTTGGTATGGGAACCACTTCAACTATGCAGCAAGGTATCACTGAAATATGAAACACTATACATGGAACCTGGATCAAAAAGACGCCACAATCAAGCAAACCAAAATCAGCAAAACATAAGCAACAACAACAAAAAAAAAAAAAAAAAAAAAAGAAAGGGAAAAAAAAGTCATAGCAAATGTCCACACTAAAAGAAAGCAACATCTAAATTCATTTGAATTCGATGTAACTTAATGGTTAATAAAGACAAGCAGCCATGGGAACAATGAGACAGGAAAATGGTATTTCTTTTGGTAATATAGGTGTTTAATCCCCTAAAAAAGAAATCATAAATAAGTAAACTGCGCCGAAAAGTTCAACCCCAACAGGAGAAAGCCGCAAAGATACAAACAATAATAAGAAATGTCCGTCAAAAAGAATCCTTAAGCATTATAATTAGAGACAAATGGCATCAAATACAACGTCTAAATCCAATCCACAAGGAAAAGCAAGCAGATAATTAGATTACCAAAAAAGAATTCCAAAAATGTATAAAATTCTATCAAAATTGAAAATGCTTGAAATACTTCAAACCTGTATTTCCTGAGAAATAATGGAGCCAGATCTCCAGAAACCTCAGATTCATTTGCCAAAGACAAAATCAGTTCGGTCAACTAAAACAGCGATCATCAAAATCAAAAGTCACCAACATTCCCCCATTGAAATCGAAACCCCTTTTTAATTCTCACTCTCAATCCCGAATCCCAGCAAAAAAAATTAAAAAAGATAACAATTAAATCAAGGAAAAACAAGATGAACTCAGTCGTGATCAGGAGCAATTCTTGAAGTTGCAAGTGTCAAATAGGCAGAGCATGTAAGGAATAAAAAGGAAAGCTGAGAAAATGATGAACCCAGAAGAAAGTTGGGAGCTTTAAGGGCTGCAGGAACTGGGAACACTAATGAATGAATGAATGAATAAAATCAATCAATCAATCTCGTGGTTGTACTTTAGAATAAATCAATTGGAGAATCATCGTTGGATACAGACAATGCCGACAGAAAGAGACCCTGCGCCGACAACAGTTTCAGGGTGGGGGGGTATATTACTTACTATTACTCTCCATACACCAAAGCTCTCCAAAAACTCGAAAAATAAAAACCCATTACTCCCAAACAACAAAAAATGACACAAAAACCCACCAAATATGTACAGCCAAATAAATAGATAAGACCTACCCTTTTATTCTTTTCCTGTTTAGAGTTGAAAAAAAATATATAAAATTTCAGATAAGAATATATATACGTATTATCCCTTACAAGAATAAAGAAAAGAAAAGTTTTGAACTTTGAAGCAGGTGATGATGACGACGACGATGAAGGAGAGAGAAAGAAAGAGAGACAGAGAGAGAGAGGGAAAGAGGGGGCGATTATTGTGGTTTAGTATAATTTTGGTGTGGGCTGTAAAGCAGTATAATTGTTGTCTGATACTGCAAGTTGGAAGGGAGTTTATTTTGTGTCTTGTCCAGGGCATCTTGGCTGTAACAGATTCACACTTGCTCCAACTACAGTCCAACAACACTTCATTTTATAATTTATATGCATAAAACCAAGAATTTCCTATAATTCACTTTTCCTTTTTTTATTATTTTTTTTCTCTTTATAATTTATACTTTTAGTTGTCCCAATCCATACTTCACACCTCTGGAAAAAGAAAATCCATACTTGACGCTTTTTTAAATAATTTCTGCTCCAATTTGATAGCTCATACTTCTTCAATAAAATCATTAACTTAATGGTAATTAATTTGTTGTTATAGTTTTACATAATATAAAGTTTATGTTTAGATAAAAAAGATATTAGACAAAAATTATTGCATAAGATGGTGATTGGTGAATGATATTATTCCTGGATTATTAATTATTTCCTTGAATTTTATATATTAGGTGTATCTTTAAAAAGATAATTTTATTTAAAAATAAGCGCAATTTTAGAAATAAATAAATAAATTTAAAAGCATAACATTTAGAAGTTAATTTCTTATTTCCTAGATCAAGTTCTGATGAATAAAGTTTGATGCATGTATTTGTTAAATGACAATCATACAAATGTCAACTATAGAAAAACTTTAACTAGAAATGAATAATTTTTTAGTTTGGACATCCCAATATATTAATATTAACTTTGTTTAGTACTAATAATATGTAGGGTACTATATAATTTTTTTTTTGAAAGAAAGGGTAATATATAATAACAACCATTGTCCTCATAATTTCTTGGTAAACTAAGTAAAATCGACAATAAAAAACCTATTTTTAAAGAGTGATCCAGTAAAGACCGAATATTTAAATAAATATATGCATTTATAAAAAGAAAAAAAAAACTACAACTATTTAAAAAAAAAAACCAAGAAGAAACAAGAAGGCAAATGCAAATATAAACTAGCATTCAATAAAGAAAGCTGAGTGGGAGATTCAAAGCGGTGGGGTTAATATCCCCACCAGCCAGCTATGTTGACATTGCTCATACCAAGTGATTTAATAATTTTATTTTATTAAAAAAATTGAAAGAACCAAACTTATAAAAAAATATACATAATATATATAACGGCTAACTCAATGTTATAATTCATATACTAACACGTTGGATTGTTGTGGCTCTCACCATGTTATAATGATTCCAGAAAGTGGAATTAGTTGTTGATCATATTAATGGGTATTGATGACAAGTGAAAAATGTAATGAATATCGCACGATCACCTGTAAAAAAAGAAATAAAGGATCGAAAGATTTTCGACTAAAGAGTTTTCGACAGTCAAATTAAAATTTTTGATAATAAGAAAGCAATATTCTAAAAAGTAGATTCCAGCCCCCTGATTTATCTATTTTTCTATCTTTTATAGGCGTGATTTCCATCATTTGTGGAAAGTGGAATGAAATTTCCCTCATTCCACTTCTCTAGGCCACTCTTTCCACCACTCTTACTGTTGGGAAAAAGTGGAGGAAGAATAACCATTTTATCCTGTCGTGGCAGTTATATTTCAGCTATTAGCCGAACTGTAGATGGGTTCCTTGGAGTTCGGTTGATCCGGTCTCTTGATTGGTAAATGCTTATCCGAACTATGTCAGCTTACCTAACTCTTAGTCCGAACTCTGTCAGTTTACCTAGCTCCAGTCCGAACTCTGTCGACTTACCTAGCTCCGGTCCGAACTCTGTCGACTTACCTAGCTCCAGTCCGAACTCTGTCAGCTTACCTAGCTCCAGTCCGAACTCTATCGACTTACCTAGCTCAAGTCCGAACTCTGTCGACTTACCTAGCTCTAGTCCGAACTCTGTCAGCTTACCTAGCTCCAGTCCAAACTCTGTCAGCTTACCTAGCTCCAGTCCAAAATCTGTCGACTTACCTAACTCTAATTCGAACTCTGTCGGCTTACCTAGCTCTTAGTCTGAACTATGTCCGAGCTATTAGCTAGATCCTGTTATCATAAGTCCCTCCCCCAGTGTGCGACATTTATGTCAGCAACATTGGATATAACATTTCTATATGGGTTGCTCTGTCGTACATACAACCGTGATAATTTATTCATCTAAGTGGTTTAATTATCCTTCATAGCTCGAATAGCGAAATTGCCTGTGAGCTTAACTGTGGTGTTCGTGATGAACATGTTTGACTGAGCTAAAGAGGACTAATGGCAAATATGTTTAGTGGGCATTTAAAGTCATGTCGAACAAGCCTAGTGAATTCTTGACCTTTGCTCATGGCGAACATGCCTGATAAGCTTAAGACAAATTGCTCATGGCGAACATACCTGGTGAGCTTAAAACGAACTGCTCATGGCGAACATGCTTGGTGAGCTAGGAAACGAGCTCTTCACTAGAGTGTTGTATGAGCTAGGAAAGGAGCTCGTGGCAAGAGCGCCGTATGAGCTAAGAAAGGAGCTCGTGGCAAGAGCGCCGTATAAGCTAGGAAAGGAGCTCGTGGCAAGAGTGCCGTTTGAGCTTGCTGAGCTGTGTGCTTGAGGTGAAGCTTAATTAGACCAGATAGGCCGTCTAGTTGTGTGATCCACGTGAAACATAATAAGACCAGATAGGTGATGCCGTCGAGCTATTTTGTCGAGCTATGTGATCCTAGGAAAACATGATTGGATCGGATAGGTGATGCCGCCAAGCTATTTTGCCAAGCTGTGTCATTGGACTATGTGAGGAACTACGACATTTATATCAGCAGCATTTGAGGTGACACATAAGAGGTTTTTCTTTGTCATGAACAACCATAGTTGGCAAATAAGTCTTCATAGCTCGTAGTGAAACTGCTGAGTTTGAGCTTAAAATTATAATATACTCATAGCGTTGTGCCAATTTGAGCTAGTGAGATCGTGCTCGTGCCAATATGCCGTGTGAGCTAGATAAGCTCGTGGCTATTGTGCCGAGTGAGCTAGACGGGCTCGTGGCGATTGTGCCGAGTGAGCTAGATGTGCTCGTGGCGATGTGCCGGGTGAGTTAGATGGGCTCATGGCGATTGTGCCAATTGAGCTAGATGTGCTCGTGGTGATATGCCGAGTGAGCTAGACGGGCTCGTGACAATTGTACCGAGTGAGCTATATGTGCTCGTGGCGATATGTCGAGTGAGCTAGACGGGCTCGTGGCGATTGTGCCGAGTGAGCTAGATGTGCTCGTGGCGATATGCCGAGTGAGCTAGACGGGCTCGTGGTATTATGCCGAGTAAGCTAAAAAAGGAGCTCGTGGCGAGAGTGCTGAGTGAGCTAGACAGGCTCGTGGCGATTGTGCCGAGTGAGCCAAGAAAGGAGCTCGTGGCGAGAGTGCCGAGTGAGCTAGATGATACTTTTTCGGGTCGGAGATGTTCTAAGAGTGCACCAGCATGAGCTATAAAATATTGTAGAGTTTGCATTATCCGTCATAGAGCTTTGGTTGCAAAGCTTAAAACTTTCGGTTGAAAAATTGAGCATGAGTAATGCATTATACTTGAAAAATATATAAGCAGATGAAAATTCTTATCATTTTTGAAGTTTGAAACTGCATGCTCTACTCTTTCCCCTGAAACTGAACTGAGTGGAAACTCGATTTATTTGAGCTAGTGACAGCGAATTTTTAAATCTGCAAAAAGCTTCAATTTGACTTTTGCCTCTCAAGCGAATAAGTTAGCATATATAGAGCATAAATATGCAAAAATATCTGCACAAGGCAATTGATTAGCTGCATAAGCTATTACTTTCTGTCTTTATAGTAAGCTTGTATTGCATTTGTCAAAATTTGAGTGAGACATAAATATACTTGACTTTACAATAATAAAATCATGTATAACTGAGTCGAAAGACAAATATAAGAGTGTAGTAAAAATATACTTGACAGAGAAATGTACTTGCAAAAGGTATATATGAGTTGTAGTAAACCTAAACCATGCTTGTTCCTCTGAGTCCTTGTCTTGGTCATTACTATTTTTACTTGTATTATTTCAAGCTATTGTTGAAGAACAACTGTTAGAAATTCAAAATGCACTTGTCTTGTTTGATAAATTGTTAGTTAAACAAGAGACAAGTTGAAAAATAATAAAAATCAAGGCTGTTGCAGTGAATATTTGAAAAGCATAATTAAGTGGCATATGAACATGCCTAGATGAGTGACTCTAAGATTTTGGCTCAAATAGTATATTTTGATAGAGTAGTATCAATTAATCATTTTTTAAATTGCAGTATTTGCATAAATGAAAAGATTTACCGACGAATTAAATCTTGCCTAACACTATTAGCTGCACAAAGCTTTAAAATAAGACAAAGTAGTTAATGGTGGAGATAATCAATATTTCATAGATACTCTCTGCACTTATTGCCATTGTATCAATTCTTTTAATACTTGATTTGAGCTACCAGGGGGGAAAAGCATAACATATCAGCTTGTACAAAGGATGAGAAAGATGTAAGATATCTTGAAGATGCAAATATATTTTAGCACTTAAAATCTTTTGCATTCCATATTTCATTATGATGTCAAATGAAAGGCAAGTACCTGCACTCGATCAAGAACTTTATGATGATGAGCAAGAATTATCATCTTTTGAGACTTGGAATTCGTATCTGATTCTTGCAAAGCATTTAGCCTTATTTGTCGTTGAGCTGGACATTTTTAAGATATAGTAGAGGCCAAGAAGTGAGTGCACAACCTAGCCACATAATTAGAAATGCTTAAAAATTGTCATATAGTTCAGATGAGGGAAGAGGGAAAAGAATGCTGAGAACAAAGCAGACTCTGTTATCTACTGATTCTATTGCCGCACTCGACCAAAATCAGAACCACGTTCATAGAACCTATCAGGTACTTTTTGAATTTATTTTAGTTGGTACCGATTGGGTCAAACAAAAGAAACCCCACTTGAACTGAGAGGCACTGTGGAGAAAGCATCTCGATGGCTTGCCACATTGAAGATGGGATCGATGAATGAAAATCCTAGTTATAAATGGCGGTTTAGAAAATTAGTTCACAATCTCAATGCCCATCCAAGGAGTGCCTGCATAATATTGAAGTGCAACATCTCCAACAACAATGATGGGGATTCAGAGTTTTGTGGACCCAAAACCAATTTGCAGCTAGTAATTGTGTTGGAAAATTGGGATTCAAACTCTCCAGAATTTCGCTCTGTAAGCAGAATAAGACCTTAGTGAAGCCTCCAAACCATTCCCATAAGAATCTCACAAGAAGCCTTCAGTTGTACCCAAAGAAATCTCACTGCGCATGTCACCTTCAGACGTCTGGATGAGATTTTGAGTGTCGGGTTGCTAATATAAAGATATAATTTGTAAAACCAATAACTAGTCCAAAAAAGGAAGTAGTTGCGTGGCCAATTGTGTCAGAAATCAAGCTTCCAATTCCTCCATTAAAAGACACAGAATCTAGTGTCCACAACTGATTCCTTCATTAAAAGACACAAAATCTAGTATCCACAAAAACAATCGGAAAAGTAGAAAATCTGCTGTGAAGTAAACCCCAAAGCATTCCAAGAAGCAATTTTACCAGCACGAGCAACAAGCTGCCGACTTCTCTTAAGAGAACCAAGAACAACGTCCGCAGGAGATAAAAGAATAGCTGTCTCAATTTGAATAGTAATAATGAAGATTTTTGTAATTATAATTTCTAGAAAGAACATGATTATAACCAGAAGAATTTTGTAAATATCCAAAATTGAGGAAACTTATCATATCTATTCAAGAAAAATCATAATTTGATTCAGTAGAGAAATAACTTAATTAGCTCACCAACCAAGGCAATGTAAGGAAAAAGGCAGTGTAAGGAATACGATACTGGCTAAAGATGTAAAAGGCATCAGAAAAGACCCCGTAGAAAGGCTTGCCGACCACAGGAAGATTGCCAGAGTTCTGAAGGAGGTGGAGAGTGGATGGGTCCACATTGAGGCAACCCGAGCCAGAGTAATCCTCGGATCTGGGATGTACTACCCGAAGAAGAAGGAGCTGAAATCATTTGATGGTTATTTTGATAAATTATGACGAAACCCAAAATCTGTGGAGATTCTACAAATTAAGTCTAATGATTTTCCAGTTTTCGGCTTTTCCTTGGCACGATACAGAGTTTATCCGAGGGGCTAGCGTGGTGGTCAGCGGTGGCGGCTCTCGCGATGGCTGGCCAAGGAGGCATCAGTGTTGATCTCCATCGAGTTGTTGGGTCTCCTCCCCCTCTCCAGCCAAACGGTGTCGTTTTCTTTTTTTTTTTCAATCCATCAAGTGCCCATTCACCCCAGTGCAAATCAGCCAATTTTTTTCTTTTTGTGTAATTGATGCAGGGGATTACAGTGAAAATTAGCGAAGGTATGTTCCACGCTCACCGCACCAAATGATGACAAGTGAAAAATGTAATGAGTCTCGCATGATCACCTGCAAAAAAGAAACAAAGGACCGGGAGGTTTCCGACTAGGGAGTATCTGACAGTCAAGTTAAAATTTTTGATAATAAGAAAGCATTATTCTGAAAAGTAGATTCCAGCCCCCTGGTTTACCTATTTTTTCACCTTTTATAGGCGTGATTTCCATCATTTGTGGGAAGTGGGATGAAATCCCCCTTCTTTAAGCCACTCTTTCCACCACTCCTATTGTTGGGGAGAAGTGGAGGAAGAATAACCGTATTATCCTGTCGTGGCAGTTATATTTCAGCTATTGGCCGAACTGTAGATGGGTTCCTTGGAGTTCGGTTGATCCGGTCTCTTAATTGGTAAATGTTTATCCGAACTATGTCAGCTTACCTAGCTCTTAGTCCGAACTCTGTCAGCTTACCTAGCTCCAGTCCGAACTCTGTCAACTTACCTAGCTCCGGTCTGAACTCTGTTGACTTACCTAGCTCCAATCCGAACTCTGTCAACTTACCTAGCTCCGGTCCGAACTCTGTCAGCTTACCTAGCCCCAGTCCGAACTCTGTCGACTTATCTAGCTCCAGTCCGAACTCTGTCAGCTTACCTAGCTCCAGTCCGAAATCTGTCGACTTACCTAGCTCTAATTCGAACTCTGTCGGTTTACCTAGCTCTTAGTCCGAACTATGTCCGACCTATTAGCTAGATCCTGTTATCAGGTATTTTTTTTTTCATGAATATAATAATTTAATTAGTTGGATTTAATATTTCTTTAACAATTTAGTTGAGTTAAACAAATTTACAATCATTAAAGCACCAAAATATTCAAACCAAATCCACTTTTCTATAATTGAAGTTTGATTTTAGTAGCACGTCCAAAGTTTGAAGACCACAAACTCTATTAGTTCGCAAGCGGCCAATTTAAATATATTATTCTCATCCAGTTTATAAAAAATAACCATGCTTTCGTTTTTATATATAATCACTTCGTATTTTGTCCGGCTTTTTTTTGGTGAGAAAAGGAGAGCAAAGCTTACAGACAACAAAAACTAACGAAAGTAAGAAACACCAAACAAATCATGTTTAAGCCAGATATCGAGGGAGCCGAGTGAAGAGTATGATAGCCCGGAAGAAAACCATATGCCAAG
This sequence comes from Excoecaria agallocha, assembly GCA_037975025.1. Lineage (NCBI taxonomy): Eukaryota > Viridiplantae > Streptophyta > Magnoliopsida > Malpighiales > Euphorbiaceae > Excoecaria > Excoecaria agallocha. Next base: position 16,106 of record JBBPFJ010000336.1, on the reverse strand, counting down.
TGAGGGAGGAAATCCGTTGTAAAATTAGCTTCTCTGTGTATGTGAGCAAAAGAGATGACATTGAAGTCTTTAGAATCTCTACGAATTTGATTAATAAGGACCAAATAGTTCATGTTGGTAGAAAACACTTTTCATTAATCATATCCACTGCGACCTTGTTGTCACACTCTACAGCAATATGGGTGAGCCCCAACTCTTTAGCTCTGTGAAGGCCATAAAACACATCCCAAATCTGCAAGAAGAATGGGACAGGCACCAATGTTCACCATGTATCCAGAAATCCATTTGCCCAAATTATCCCTCAAAAGCCTCCCACGGGTTGTTGTATTGCTCGCCTGCATGATGGAAGCATCAGAATTCAATTTAATTAACTACGGCAAGCGACTTCTCCAACTGACTATCTTAGGCTCGGAAGAATGCAGACCAGACTGCTTTTCTATTTGCAAAGCATCATAACAATTGCGGGCGTAAGCGTGCAATGTTTCTTTCTTTTGCCTTGAAAAATAAAGTCACTCCTATTCTTCCACAGTAGCCAACAGCAAACAGAGAAGAATTCCGACCTGCTTATCCCCTTATAATTAAAATCACAAAGATCCAGATTAGAACTCATCCAAGAATTAAGGTTGTTAGCAGCCATGAATTTCTAGTAACTGACTAATTTCGAGTCAGAGATTATAAAACATAATATTAAAAATAATCTCTTAAATAGCATACGCTGCATCAAATAAAAATTAAATTTGTAATCTCAGAACTCCTTATTACTTGGACTAATAACTATTTATAAAAGAGGAAATTACATGTTTAAACATCTATAAATTAAAATATAAATTCTACAAGTTTTAAACATAAAAATACGACTCATTAAAATTTAACGTTAATACAATAAAAAATTGTATAAACACTTTGTACTATGATAAAAAAAAATTAATACTAATTTATCTTTATTAATATTAACAAATAGATAATTTTTGGTTCGTATTTATATAAAGTGAAATGATATTTTTAATTAAAATGTGAAAATTATTTTTATGCATTATATATATATATATATATAGTGGTTTAGTCAAAATTTAGTTTAGTGGAGTCAAAAATTACAACAATTGATAAAAAATTTATTCACATAAAAATATAAATAAGTACGAAATTTTTCTTCAAAGAATTGAAATAGGTATAAATTTATTGCTTAGATTTATTTTTCTAAATGTGTTGAAATATTAACAATGTACATATTTACTTTTATGAGGGCAAATATGAACATTCATTTTTATAATTAATATGAAAATGTGGTTCACATTTATCTCAAATTGTTAAAATTGTCTACATTTGTCCCTCAAAGAGCAAATATGTGCTATTTTAATATTTTGAGTACCTGTTTTTTTAAATAAATTTTAGAGGTAAATATGTACTATTTTTAATAATTTAAGGGTAAATTTAACTTTTATCACTAAAAAATAAGGAACTCATTTAAATATTCTAGTGTGGTCAATTTAAAAAAAAAAACTTATAGAATGCTTTTCAATTTTTTTTTAAATTGAGTGAGGTTATTTTTTAAAAAGAATGAAATTAAAAGTTTAAAAAAAATTATAGTTGAGTATTTTTCTTTTACAATTTTTATTTTTTGGTCTATAGTATTCCAGTATTAAATAAGACTTTTTTAAATTTATAAATTTGATTAATTCAAAATTTAACATTAACGATTCCACAATTAGAAACAATACTCACAATTGTACACATTTTATGCGCAATGCAAGGATTGTTTCCACCGTCCCAATTATTTACGAACAAAAGGGTTGTCACTATCATCATTTTAGATCACTGGAGTTTTATTTTAATTTTATATTTAGGATTTGTAGAAAATAATTAATTTTTTTAAGAATAATAAGCTCCAGTTGTTATGGCTTACAATATCGTGATCATTCAATCAGAATCAAGCTTGAATATTATTATAAAATAATAAGACTCAATCAAATTTAAATTGAAGAGATAATATATAAATTCCCGCTAAACTATCATCATTTATCAGATTTTTTTCTGAACTAATTGCATATTAGATTACTCTACTAAACTTGTTAAATTTGAACTTGTTTAAAATGTAAAAAAAAAATACATTATATATTATTAAAATGTTAAATTACCTTCCTAAAATTTGTTAAAAATATCAAATTATTACTCTATTACTATTTGGCGTATATTTCTTACGCGTTTTTTGTGAATTGACAGGTATCCTTACAGGAGGATAATCTAACATTTTTAACAAGTTTAGGTGGTTAATCTAATATACAATTAGTTCAGAGAGAATTTTGATAAATGGTGATAGTTTAAGGGATAATTTATATATTAATTCTAAATTGAATTATCCAATTTCTAGCTTCATAACCAAGTTTATTTTTTTATTTATTTATTTTAATTGAAATGAAAACCAATTCTCAATATGAACCTTTACACGCCATTGAATTGAACAATAAAAACTTTATGTATTTTATCTAGTTGTGTGTTTATTGAATATTGATAGAGGTGCTTAGGAGACAAGCTTTGTTTAGAAGTAAATAACCCTTGCTATTATTATAATAATTTTGATGTATAAGTATAATCTATATTGATTTACTGATTTTAAGTACTTCTTTTATTCCACTCTTTGCGATGATTTTTAAGAAATTTTTTTATTTCATTTACACCTGGTAAAATTGATCCAAATCCCTAAACTCGTCCAAAAAAATGATTCAAATCTAACCCAACCAAAATAAATATCCACTGGACCAATCAAAAATTGACCTATTTTATTCTTCAATCAAACGCAACCCAAACAAATACCCACTGAACCAATTCAAATTAAATTGAGATATTTTATTCTCCAATTCATTGGGTATGTACCCAATGGATTTCTTTCAAAATCTCCTTTAGCCACTTTTACTCTTTCACTCAGTCTAGATTTGCTTTGTCCCTTCTGAATCATCATTGTCTCTCTTCCGTTGGGTCATCGCCACCTCTTTCCCTCCCCTTCTCTGCAATCAGGTTGTTGCCCCCCCCCCTTCCCTCCCCCTCTCTGTCATCAAGTCATAGTCCCTTTCTTTTTCAATATTCAACTTGTTAAGGATGAAACTAGAAAGATATCGCCTTTGATGTGTTTGCCGAGATACTAATCATCAGTATTTGAGGTTTGTCATTGCTTTATTTTTATATATATTTGCTTATTTATTGTATTTTTGGGTTTTTTTTTGTTATTGGGTTGTCCTTTTTATATTTTTTTTGGGGTTTCGAATGGTCTTAGGTTTTATGAACTTTGATAGAGAATTCTCATCTTGTTAACTTCTTTGGATTAATTTGGTGATTAGCATACGAATCTGGGTGATCGAAATTTTGATGAATTATGTGATTATATGAGATCATTTAAGCCAAAATTCGGGTTACAATATGAATATGCCATCCTGTAAATGAAGAGACTTATAGTCTACCTTTATGTTCTAAAATTATGTTATGCCTTATTTGATGTTGGTCCTGTAAAAAATTATTTTTGACTTGTAAGATATTGAACTTTTATCATTTTTCTCCTCCACGCACAACTTCTCTATTGTATGAAAAAGTTTACGACAAGTTAAAATTTTGGAGAATAGAGAAGAAGATATTTACTATTAGTTTAAATAATGCATGGAATAATGACAACATGCAAAAACTATTGAGAGATCAACTAAGTTTGAATGATTTTTTTCATTATAATGGTGATTTTTTCATAGACATTGTGAAGCTCATATCCTAAATCGTATTATCAAAAGAGTTTGAAGTTGATTGACCAATCAATTATATTTATCAGAGATGGGGTAAAATATGTGAATGGGTCAGAAGCTAGGAGAATAAAGTTTGTTGAATGTGCAAATTGAGTAGGTTTTAATTTTTCTAAAGTGTTGTGATTAGATTGTCCCATGAGATGGAATTTCACATATGAGATGTTTGATATGATCCATTTTTATCAGAAGAATTTTTCACATTAGGTCATTGTTGACTCAATATATATTTGAAATCTAACTGATGATCAGTAAATCTATTTTATTCCCTAACCCATTGGATTTGTAACCAATGGATTTCTTCCAAAATTTTCTTTAGTTGCTTTCAATCTTTCACTCAGTCTAGATTTGCTTATCCCTTTTGAGTCATTGTTGTCTCTCTCCCTCTCTTATGTCGGGTCGTCACCACCTCTTTACCTCCTCCTCTCTACCGTCGAGTCATCACCCGTTTCTTTTTCAATATTCAGTTTGTTAAGGATGAAACCAAAAAGATATCATCTTTGATATGTTTACAGAGATGCTAATCATTAGTATTTGAGGTTTGTCATTGCTTAATTTATTTTTTATATATATTTGCTTATTTGTTGTGTTTTTGGGTTTATTTTGGTTATTGGGTTCTCCTTTTTTCATTATTTTGGGGTTTCGGATGGTTTTGGGTTTTGTGAACTTTGATAGAGAATTTCCATATTTTTAACTGCTTTGGATTACTTTGGTGATTAGCGTATGAATTTGGGTGTTTGAAATTTTGATGAATTATGTGATTATATAAGTTCATTTAAGCTAAAATTCGGGTTACAGTATGAATATGTCATCCTATATATGAAAAGGCTTTTAGTCTACTTTTATGTTCTAAAATTATGTTACGCCTTATTTGATGATGGTCCTATGAAAAATTATTATTGACCTGTAAGATATTGAACTTTTATCATTTTTTTCCTCCACACAATGCTTCTCTATTGTATGAAAAAATTTATGATAAGTTAAAATTTTGGGGAATAGAGAAGAAGATATTTACTATTACTTTATATAATGTACGAAATAATGACAACATGCAAGAACTATTGAGAGATCAACTTAGTTTGCATGGTTATTTGCATTGCAATGGTGAATTTTCATGTGCATTGTGAAGCTCATATCCTAAATCTTATTATTCAAAAGAGTTTGAAGTTGATTAACCAATCAATTATATCTATCAGAGAGGGGGTAAAATATGTGAATGGATCAGAAGTTAGGAGAATAAAATTTGTTGAATGTGCATATCAAGTAGGTCTTGATTTTTTTAAAGGATTGTGGTTAGATTGTCCCACGAGGTGAATTCCACATATGAGATGCTTGATAGGGCCATTTTTTTATCGTAAAGTTTTTTCACATTAGATCATTATTAATCCAATGTATATTTAGAATCTAACTGATGATCAGTAGATTCATTTTATTCTCCAATCCATTGTATCCATATCCAATGAATTTCTTCCAAAATCTTCGTTAGCTGCTTTCACTTTTTCACTCAGTCTAGATTTGATTTGTCCCTTCTAAGTCGTCGTTATCTTTTTCTCTCTCTTTCATCGGGTCGTCGTCACCTCTTTCCCTCCCCTTCTCTACCGTCGAGTCATCGCCCCTTTCTTTTTCAATATTTAGCTTGTTAAGAATGAAACCAAAAAGATATCGTCTTTGATGTGTTCGCAGAGATGCTAATCATCAGTATTTGAAGTTTGTCATTGCTTTATTTTTTATATATATTTGCTTATTTGTAGTGTTTTTAGGTTTGTTTTGGTTACTGGATTATTATTTTTTTTTTGGGGGGGGGGGGGTTCAGATGGTCTTAGGTTTTATGAATTTTAATAGAGAAATCCCATGTTGTTAGCTGATTTGGATTAATTTGGTGATTAGTGTATGAATCAAGATGTTTGAAATTTTGATGAATTATGTGATTATATGAGTTCATTTAAGCCAAAATTTGAGTTACAGTATGATTATGCCATCCTGTAAATGAAGAGACTTTTAGTCTGCCTTTATATTCTAAAATGACGTTATGCCTTATATGATGCTAGTCCTGTGAAAAATTATTATTTACCCGTAAGATATTAAACTTTTATCATTTTTATCTTTTACACACTGCTTTTCTATTGTATGAAAAACTTTATGACAAGTTAAAATTTTAGGAAATAAAGAAGAAGATATTTACTATTACTTTAGATAATGCACGAAATAAAGATAACATGTAAGAACTATTGAGAGATCAACTTAGTTTGCATGGTTATTTGCATTGTAATGGTGATTTTTTTATGTGCGTTGTGAAGGTCATATCCTAAATCTTATTGTTTAAAAGGGTTTAAAGTTGATTGACCAATCAATTATATCTATCAAAGAGGGGATAAAATATGTGAATGGGTCAGAAACTAGGAGAATAAAATTTGTTGAATGTGCAGATCGAGTAGGACTTGATTTTTCTAAAGGATTGTGGTTAAATTGTCCCACTAGGTAGAATTTTACATATGAGATGCTTGATAGGACCATTTTTATTGGAAATTTTTTTCATATTTGGCCATTGTTGACTCAATATATATTTGGAATCGAACTGATAATCAGTGGAGTTTAGTTAAAAAAATATGTAATTAATAAAAAATTTTATAATAATTTGTATTAAATTCATGGATCAGTCCAAATCCGTCCAATTCATTTGAATATTGATCCATTTATAACTTATATTTTTTGATCCATTTATAACTCACCCATTAATGGCTCAATCTAAATCCGTATATTTATCACATCTAATTTCATTCAAAATGAGAATTTTAAAATTTTAAAAAATATTAATTTTATATTTTATGATTTTACCCTTATATATAAAAAATAATTAACAAGGTGAAGATATATAATTATAAAAAAATTAATAAAATAATATATAATGAATATTTTATAGAATCGATATTAATTAATAAAAAAATAATAAACAAGTTTCGTTATTTCTCTTTAATTTGCAGGAGGAATAGTTTTTGCTTTGACAATTATTTTTAAGGTCGTAATTGAAAATTGCAAAGTTAATTTACTCGACAAGTGAATCTACTTTTTCATTGTGAACTGAAAAAAAAAATTAAATATTAATTTACAGAAACGCAATAATTGGTGAGACTAGTCAAAACAGTGAAACACCATCCTACTCTACTAAATTAGGAGTACGAACAAAAAGGAGACTTGAATTATTGGATTTTAATAAAACACAGCAACCTATTAAAATGCGACACCACCCTACACATTAATAATGCAATGTGAACTAACCCAGACATGAAATGAAATCATAATAGCCATTTTCTTTCCAATTACATTTAAATACTTTTAAATATTTTGAAATTAAATACTTTAAAAAAATTAAATTAAAATTACCAAGAAAGATTGTGATAGAAATGGGCTGTTTCAAAATTTGGGAGTCAAAATAAAAAGGAAATCCTAATTAAATAGGATGAATTCTTATAATTAAGCCATAAAAAAATAATGCAATGTGAACTAACTTTGCCTGAAGAATATAAATGTCAACGTCGTCTGTCAATTATAGACTATAATTATTGTGAATCAATAATGATTTAATTTTAAGCTTTTTTTTCTTTTATTTCCTAAAAAATCATTGTGTACTTCTTTTTCATGGACTTGCTTTGTGTCATTTAATTTCCGTCGTTCATGGCATGTCTTACTGTCTAATTCATTGGCTTTGGTGTCAAATTTGGCCCTGCCCATTTACATTAAGCACAACTAAATGACGAATTTGTTGTACTAATTCCCTTTTCTCCCACTTATATTATTAGATTTTGTATTTAATCCTAATTAATTTTCTAGCTCCCGATGCTTGTCATTTAGACTAGACATGATTGACTTAGAAATTCCTAATTCGCACAAAAAGGAAAATAAAAACTAGGATGAAGAATAGGTGCAGCCATGTTATATAGATTTTGTAGTAAATTAGGTGCCAATAATTTAGGTTCTTTTATTTTATTTGTCATTTCAGAATAAAAAAAAGTTATTTATATTACGACTTTAATGATAAATTATAATGATATACGTGATAATTTATTATTAATTTAATTTATACAAAAACTCGTGAATGAAATTTTAAGAAATTTTCAATCCCAAATAGAGATCTGAATTTGTAAAAACGATTTTAATGAATTATCTCCAACACTTGACATACACATAAAAAATTATGCGACACGAGTTATTCATAATTCATTTAATCATAAATCGGTTAATTCATTGGTTATATAATTTTTTATAGAGCGAATCAATATGTTCAATCCACAAAACACTGAAACAAATTTAATAAACTCGAATAATGTTATGAAAATAAAAATGGGTTCGACATTAAATTTCAGGTGAATTTATCATCAAAATTCAGTTTATGGCAAATTAAATTGTTATGGTCATTTTTGTAATTGCGACATTGGCAAAAACGGCACATGTTTGATTTAGTTAGTTTCATTATGCTATAGAAGTTCAATACGATGTAAGAGAAAATTTTAAGCCTTTATGGCCATCAAGTGTATACTCCGTTTAGAATTTTTATTTTAACATTTTGTATCACAAATAAATAAATATATATATTGATTAAAAAAAAGTCACAATTTCTAAGTGTAATGATTTGTTCAAAAAGAAATTCCAATTTCTTTTGCTATTTTTTATTTCTTTTTCTGGGATTGAAAATTGTGGGGGCAGTCGTCGTTTTACAAAGATTAGCAAAATTTAAGGTAATGGGACATCTGATGCAGCTTTATTCAATGACATATGAAATCAAACCCAATATAACCTCTTTTTTTTTTTCTTTTCTTTTCTTTTCCTGATTTACTAGAAACAAAAAGCTGAATACTGGATTTGATTAAAAACAGGAAGAAAAAAAGAACCTAAATTGGGAAATCAAGCAAAATAGCAAATTAAATAATTAATGATAAATACATTTTTTTATAGGGTAATATGTCCAATATTAATAAGTTATCGAGATATTTTTCATTTTTTATATTGAGAAAGAAAATTTAATAGAAATATTAGTGATAATACTTAATGTTATCATAAGTGAATTTGGTTCAATAGTTACAAGCCCAATCTAACTCAGGTACAAACCATAGGTTATACCCTGTAAAATGTCATACCAGATGCCTTAAATCTGAAAATTGATATTCAAGTACTTTATATTTATAAGCTCTAATCACTTGGAGACTATAAATACAGTGTATCGTACACATTATTACTTTTTTACTATATTTTATCTTTCTAAATCTTCTTTAACTCAAGCTTCAAAGTGATAATTTCCAGCACACCATATATAGTTTTCATCTATTTTGCATATTGGCTTGTCACGCTTGTAGATCGAGCCAGTCGACTCTTGTCTTTATCTTTCTTTTTTTTTTTTTTGTATAAGTTCTATCAATTCAGAACTTATCAATTAGCTCTTATTAATGATATTGATAAATATTTATAAAACAAAAGTCTTATATAAAATGTATAAATATTTTTGGCTAAACCACCACATTGAATGCCGACTAATCCGGATTTAGAGCGTCGTCACAGTTGGGAGATGCCAAGAATTGAATCTTGGTTCGTTCGTCTAACACAGCTTGCGTTGCCAACTGCACCACTCCTCATGGGTATAAAATGTATAAACATGATACAATTATATAAGAGTCCTATATTGAATAGGATTTTGGGCACGGATAAAAACATAGGCAAATTCCTAAATTTTTAAAACTTTTTACACTGATTAGGTTTGAGATTTGTTGCAATGCGACAAATATAAAAAATAATTTAAAGTTTAAAAATTAAAAAACGATCAATTTCACCAAAAATATATGCATAAATATAATTTTATAAGAAATTAATATAAAATATATTTCAGTATTATCTAAACTCATATCAACCTAAAACTTCTTATGCAATAATACTTAATATTCTCCTACAAACAGAAATGGATTGAAAGTACCTTCAATTTGTCTTCTTAACCTATGCTGCCAATGCTGGTGTAGCAGCACGATAACTGTCCATTTTATTTTGTCCCCACGACTCGATTTTAAGATATTGATGCCTTTTTTTTTTTTGGAAAAAAGAAAGAAAGAAAACGATCGTGATTAAAAGCTTTGCTGAAGACTGCATTAAGAGCCCAAAACCTATTGGGCCGAATGGCTAATCGTTCTAAATTTCATTGCACGCAATCAGACTACAAAATGCCCCATATGAAGTGAAGTTTATAATATAATTAAATTAAAAACTAAACAAAACTTACAAGTTTCCGAACTTATTGAGTTTTTTGTATTAGATTTTGAATATTTATTTTGCAAAACTTTAAATTTTATTTTTTTATCTGTTAAGCTTTTAGTGAACAAAAAATGAAAAATTACATAATACGTTATGTTTCAAGCGCTTTTGATATATGTAACCCAACCTCAATGGGTGTATCGTCATTAATGCTAGTAAATTTGAAATTGAAATACTAATAAAAAATATTAATTAATTTAAAATTAACAAAAAACACACCGACTTGAAATGAAAATACAGATGCTAAATGCATCCCAAATGAGATATATAATTTAATTTTATATTTTTCGTTTGTTTAAAATTGAATATGTAAAAAAATAGAAATTTAAAAATTCAATATTGCAAAATAAATATTTAGGAGTTTAATAGCAAAAATGCAAAAAATTCATAGACTTGTAAACGTGGTTTGTCGATATATAACATCATCAACAATGGAGTTTATAGGCAAAATTTGGAGACATTATTTAAAACGTTTAGGGATAAGGGTAAAAAATTTCTTTTGTATTAAGATTTTTTTTTTGATAAAATGCTCCTTTAATGATAAAACAGGCTAACGTAAGACGTTTTCAAACTATATTTAGATATTATTTGTTAAATCGATTCAGATAAAAAAAAATTTAAGATAAAACTTTAATATTTTCCGGATCAAGATATGTAATAATTAAAATAAAACTGAAAATTATTTCAAAATTTTTTTCAATTGTTTGTTAAAATTTTTGAGATAAGTTAAAATTATATATTTTTTAATTTTTTAGTTGTTTCTTACCTGACTATGTCAAGATATGCATATCTTGATATATCTTGATTTTTTAGGATATAGGTAGTTAAAAAAAATTTTGTGAGATTCATTTTTTTAATAAACGCTTGCAAAGATTGGAAATATTGGAATAATTTTATTTTCTTTTAATTTCAATTTTTCCAAGGTTAACAAACGCTACCTTAAATGTTATAGATTATAATGCGGAATTAATGTTTTCTATGTTATTTTAAACGTTGGACATCTCCTTAATTACTTCTCTTGTTTCAATGTCCATTGAAGATGACTCATTTTACCACTTCTAATTTCCAAAGGAACAAAAAATGCTTGTCAATCATGAACAAACTCGTAACCAAATTGATTGAACATTAAGGTTTGCCAACACCCAAGATTTTAAAACCAATCCCAAAAGTTAAATAACCCTCATTCCATCCGAAAAAATATCGGAGAATAACCAATAAGCTTTAAATTGAAGATAATTAATCAATAAAAAGTGCTTTTATATGATAATCAAACGAAAATTTTGAGTATTATATTTATTTAAACTGGTTGACACATTACTTTCGATAAATTGTAATTGCAAGCACAAAAATAAATTACAAGGGCCCATTTGGTTGTGTTTTTGTGGTGATTTCTCTCCATTTCCTTTATGCATGTCCTCAACTACTCCTTCGGCTAAAAAGTGTCGGTGGTGGCTTGTGTTTGGGTGGTGGTTTCTCCTCTTTTCCTATATGCGAATAGGCGGCGACCGTTAGGTGGTTTGTGTTATTGTGGAGGTTTATGAAATCCATGATGTTGAGGAAGTGGAAGAGGCTACAATTCCTCCAAAAAGGAATAACACTAGCAACTATTTACAAGACATGTTTAGTGATATTTGTCGGTGATGCTAATATTTATAGGATCCATGTCATACTACAATTTCTTTTACTTACTTCACTCAAATAGTATTTGTTAACCTTGAAAAAGTTGGAATGAAAAAAAATAAAATTATTCTAACTTTTCCGACTATTCTAAGCATTTGTTAAAATAAAATGGGTCCCACAAAAAAAATTAATTGTCTATATCTTGAAAAATCAAGATATATGCATATCTTGACACATGATCAATATATGCATTTCTATACTTTATCAGATAAAAAATAATTAAAAAATTGAAAAAATATACTTTTAATTCATTCCTAAAAATTTTACAAACAATTAGAAAAAAATTTTGGAATGCTTTACAGTCTTATCTTGATTATTTCATATTTTGGTTCAAAAAATATTCAGTTTTATCTTAAAACTTTTTATCTGGATCGATTTAACAAACGTTACCTCAGTAGAATTAAATTGGTAAACCGAATGGTTGAACTGTAAATGGGATGAACAAGACCGGTTATAAAGGTTTTGTTGTCCTGAATTTGAGAATGAAAAATTGAATCACTGGTCAATCTTTTGTCTCCCTTTTATAAATCTCTAATTTAGATCCAGTCCATTCTCTTCCATGTACAATATGATCAAATTAACTAGAGAAGTATAACAAAAACACAACAATCATGTCACTTGTCATGTCATCCGACAAGAGTCACCTACCCACAAGTCCATCACAATTGGTACATCTACCCTATCAAACTGTCTATAGGTACTCAAATACCTCAATATCTTATGTCAAAGCACATTATAAATAGCTCACATCTCAAAGGCTTTGAATAATGTCATCTTCGAGACCTTTTCTCTCTACATGTTATCTCTCTAAAAGTCTTACTGACTTAAGGCATCGGAGTGATTATTTCAATCCGATCGGGCACTCTCTTTCTTTCTTACAGGTCTCACTTGGCTGCCTAATTCGATCGGGTCATTACTCTCCCATTTAAGCTCTCTTTCTCTTTAGATATTATGAGAATATTGTTTGGTGTTTTTTTTAGAGTCATGGGAGATTATCCATGTAACACCCTTAACAAAAAGACCAAACGAAATAGTACTATTGGTCGGAAATTTTTTTTTCAATCAAAATTCATTATTAACTTCTTAAGTTATATTGCCGACAACCAAAAGCTGTCCAAAATTATCATTCAATTTATAAAATTTCGGCAATATAACGGCTATAAATTGGACTAGCTCCCTGAAAAAGCAAGCAAAACACAGCCTCTCAGAAGTACCACAAACAATAAATAATTAGTTCTTCAACCACAAACCATTATCAATCCATCCATCTCATCACAAAAGCCACAAACAAACATTCTTTACTTATTACATATTACATTGTTATAAACCTAAACATAGCATTTTACAGATTCATAACTAAAACTTATATATACATGCCCAAAAAGACAAAACAATTATTCATTTTTTCTTCTTCGTCTAAATGTGCATTACTGCTCCAGACCTTCAATACCTGCATGCAGAAAAACCTACGTACTGAGCATAAATTATGTCAAGTCCTCAAAATTTTCTTAATTTCCTTAATTTCCTTTTAATTGCAATAAGCACCTAACTATCTTTTAATAGTATTTCTTAATACTAATATACAAACCTTTTTAACCTTTCAATTAAGTCCTCAAAATTATACCATAATTATAATTTTTTCCTTTTTAATACATTATTACAAAAATACCCTTACCTTTGCATTATTTTACTTTTAAAATTTTAAATTACTTACGAACTTCATATTTTACCTTGTCAAAATTACATTTTTGGTGCAAAATTACACTTTTGATCATTTTTGACTTAAAAAGATTATTTTCATGCCATTAGGTTGCTGAATTACCATTTTATCCTTGTTCATTTTTTTTTATCAAATTTACCCTTTAAACCATAACTTTGATAAAATTACCATTTTACCCCTAATCTTTTAATTTATTTTATTTAGGTCCTTTTTCACTTTAAACCTTTATTTTCATTTTCTTTTCACTCTTTTAGCTTTATTATTCAATTAATGCCCCTAGTACAGTACCGACAGAAATACTCAAACTGGATATACGGGATGTGGACCCCACATGACCACAGCAGACTGAAAAATGACCCCAATGGACCATTTCTCCACAGAACAGATAACAGATACAGATAACTACTATGGAGATTAATGATCCTACCATAGTAAAGCAAGTCACCATGACTTGCACTGCGGTACAAATATCCTTATGGCCAGCCAATTATATCCTGAGCTACTTTTTACTGCCAGACTATTTTCTAAGGGCACCATAACATTAAACTTAAGCCATTATTCTTTTCTTTTCATACTTTTTATTTCTCTTTCAACTTAATTTCTTTGACATTCAACTTTTTCAAACCCTTTTACACAAATTGTGAATTATCTCACCATAATTCACCTTTTTCATTTCTTTTTATTCAAAATTTCACATTTCTTTAATATTTTCATTACTTTTCATTATGCTTAACTTTTTATTCAAACTTTTTTCATACTCTGTGAATGACTACATCATATTTCTCCATCATAAATCATTTTCTCACTAAATTATGCCATAATTTCTACTAATTTCATATTTTCATTATTTACATAGTCAAAAATTTATCTCAAAAATATTTTAATAATTTTTATAAATTCTACAAAAATTCATACATGTATTATTTCATTTCTAATACCATTTAAAAGCTTAATTTCATCAAAAGACCTAAGATACACATTATTTCCCTTAAGAGTTCACTTCGGCCACTAAGAGAACCCTAGCATATAATCATTTAAAAATTCATTTAAGTCTTCTAATACACAAAATTAAAGTCTAATGGCATTAATATAACATCAATTTAAATTTCTCACATATATATTAAAGTTTTCCCTAATTACATAAAGGAAAATTCATGAAAAACTTAGAAAAATAGTAGGATTTATTGGTCACTAACCTCTTCTCCTAGCTTTGGCTTGCCTAACCCTCCTTTTCCTTGCCTCTAGCCTTGGAAGCTTGAAGATCCCCTTTGTTTCCTACCATGGCCAAAATTATCACTATAAGAAACCTTATTTTTTTGACTTCATTTTCTCAAAATAACTACATAAATGAGCTCTAGACACCCTAATACACCTTTAGATACCAAGAAATCAATTTAAACTCAAGATTTTCATTTACCTCAAATGGATACCCTAAGCTTTTTCCTTGAAAATTCTTTGCTTTAATCCCTTAAATCAAAGGTTTGAGGCTTGATTAAGCATCTAGAGGGATAGAATTAGGGTTATGGTGCTTGACTTTCCAAGAAAAATGAGTGAGATTTAAAGGAATTTTGAGAAATGGGAGAGGGAGAGGGTTTCGGCCATAGGAGAAGCTGAAGAAGAAGGTAGAATTTGCTGGAATTCTGAAGATCTTTCTGCCTTTTATACTTCTCCTAATGGGCCAAATTTGAGCCAATTCTAATGGGCCTAACTCTTTTAATTTAAGGCCCAATTTCCATTTTTCAATGGCCCAACAATAAATCTCCCACTTCCTCACTCCAAATCACTTTAATTTTGATTCCATCATTCTTAAAACATCAAAAATAGGTTGTGTACAAATTTTTGGCTCAATCGGAGTCTATTTTTGGTCCGATTCAATCAAATAGGTCCGATTCAATAACTATCGAAATCGCCAAAAAATTCATTTCTTTATACCAAAATATTCTACATGAAATTTCATGAAGAACTGAAAAATATGGAAATTTTTGGAATTCATTTGCTATTTTTAATTATTTATGCAAAATCAAGTCACATTTCCTATTAGAGAAATTGACTCGCTACCTTTTTCGTATTTTTAACATTTAGAGGCTCAATTGACCTCAATTTTACTTCAAATTTTAACTCCGGACTCACCATGATCAATACTTTCCGATTGTCAAATAAAATATTTTTCAGTTTCGAGTACTATTTTAGCCCGATAACCCTATTTACCACCGAAATTTACTGTTCACGATTAAACCGGTGTTTAGGCTATTACAATCCAGACATTCGAGATCCAAAATTAGTGCTCACTTTGATGATGATCACAAAAAATCCAGGTCTACTATGAGAACAAACAAGGCAGATAGGACCTTTATTAGGTCCTTTGTTCATGAACACCCCTTAAGAGCACTTATCCAGGAGTTTATGGATCAAGCTGATTCCACTCCCATCACTATGAAGGATTTGAAACAACCCTTGGGGATTTTGGTCGAAATATCCTCAGATCTGTCCAAAAAGGCAAACAACCTGAGATATCCATAAGAGAATTAGAGAGCAAAAGTAAAAGATGAGATATAAGAAGATATATGAACATATGATTACGAATTAGGGATCATATTTAGCAGCTCAAATTTGGTACATGATTTATAACACAAGAA
>JBBPFJ010000335.1:69974-158929 GCA_037975025.1 Excoecaria agallocha | reverse complement strand
ATATTATATTAAATAAATTCTATATAAGTATAATTTTATCTTAAAAGTCAACAAATGAAATGAGAATTATTCTATCATTTTAAGATTACTATATCTTTTACAACCAGTTCACATCCAATATTTAACATGGTAGACACACTTATCTATAATATGTCTATCAAAACTCCATATTAGCATGTGGTTTTAGGAAAGTTTCCCCACTTTCCCATATAAAGCATTAGAAAGAGCTGTGTTAAATATTCCCTTGTGCAATTGAATAGGAAATTAATGTAATTTATGATTGAGATGATGCAACTAAAATTACAAGGAAGGAACACACTGACCATGCAGCCAGGGGCTGTGTCCTCAACCACAAAGCGACACGTGTCGCAAAGGGGGAGAGTGGCTCTGATGACGTAGCTGTTGACTGCATCTTTATCAAGGCATCGACACATGACAATCTGGCACAGCTTTTTCTGATCACGCAATCACGTGTTGTGTCTTCACAAGTATGGGACCCATATTTTGTTCAGACATACTCATCCAATCAAACAGTGAACGATTGCATTTTTATAAAAACACTCCACCCCATCTAAATAAAATCTGACACCCTATATTTATAATATATTTTAAAAAAAATATTATTTATAAAAAACTCCCAAATTAATAATTATGTGTATCAAATAATAGATACGTGGCATTTATTATGGTTATTTAAAATCATGCAATATGTTATTTTTTTTTACTAAATACCACCATTTATTTTGTTAGTTGTAGGGATTCTCACGAGGCGAAACGGGGCCGGAGATTGCATCCCCACTCACTGCCCCACCGGTGGCGGGAATTCGTCGTCCTCGCCCCGATTCAATAAAAGGGAGAGAATTCTCCCTGTCCTCGCCCCCCGCAGGGATTCCCTGCCCTGAGAAAAAATATATATATTTTTTAATTTTAAAATATAATATTTTATAAATAATTAAATTAAAATATAATATTTAATAAATAAAAAATTTAAAATCAATCATAATTTAAATAAATATAAATTTTAACCATTGATAAATTTAAAATTAAGTATAATTTAAAACTTAATAATTATAAAATTAAGTTATATTTTAATTTTAATTATTTATAAAATATTATATTTTAAAATAAAAAAATATTTTTACAGGGTGGATATCCCATCCCCCGTTTTGCCCCGAAATACATTTCGAGGATTTTTTTTCCTCCGTTTCCATTTCCGCGGGGGAAAATTCAGGGATTTCCCGCCCCGTTAGGGTAGGATCCTCGCTGAGGCTGGGGAATATGAGCATCCCTGATTAGTTGGCTGAAATTTACTTTGAGAAATGATAAAAGTGACCATTTTAATATTTTTATTGGTAAAAATTGAGCATTTTAATATTTTTAAATTAAAAATGGATTATTTTGATAGTTTTAGAGATTTTTTTTAAAAAATTAAGGCTAGCAAGAAGACCATAGGGCAAAAGTGCCAAAAACCAATATTAATTTAACGATAGGAAAACCGTAAACCAAAAAGGAAATGGCCAGTAAATTTTAACGGCTTGCCTGTGCTCAGAGCTGCGGCTGCGACCACAATGGTGAGAATTGAACTTAATCTTCTGTTCCGACTATTTTTTTTGGTTTAATCTTAATATTATTTATTTGTTTATTTTTGTGATCAATAAAAGTGTTTAAATTCGAATCAGCAATCAGATGCATACAATAAGCTCACAATTTATATTGAAGTGTTTATTTTGCTCCATTTCCCTTAATCTTTGAAGCTATTTGATCCTTGAGGGATTTCTGATGCAACTTGTTTTTTTTTTTTTTTGTTTTTTGGCCTTTTAGTTTTCCCTAGATTAACTCTAATTAAATCATTCATCAATGCAAGTGTATATTATGCATATGTAAACCTTCTCTGCTGTGCATAACAAGCCAATGTTCTTTCTTTACAAGTTCTTTATGTTTGGGCCTGTTCTACGCCAACTTTCTTTCTGTATCATGGGACACACAATCGCTGCAACATTTAAATTTTTTTTAAGTATTTTTGGCTTCTGCTGGAATTTAAATTCTTTTGCTATTGGAACCATATCTCCCACATCTTAAACTTTGTGCTAAACAGTGAATCTATTAGTTTCATGGTGGTATGTCCATGAAACATTTTTAACGTTTTTGCAGCTGTGTATACATGCCTTTTCTTAGCACGGATTCTACCCAAATGAAGAAAAATGTTTGGATCATTTGCTGGATTGATGGAGTTTGCTTATTGTAATTGTTGTCAAAGCTTATAGAAAGAAAATTTTACCATGACACCAGGTTCCTAATATAATATTATATGTTTGCATGGCCTAAATACATTCATACTGAATAACAAAATGTATGCTGCAGCATGTATCTCCATATACAAAAAAAATACGATAGAATTTCTGCACTCTATAAGTGTTTAGAAGCTCAAAAAATAATTAAACTCAATGCACCTTTACATTAACTGTTCACCATCACACTTGCATGTAATATTGTGATATCTGCACATGTATTTAGTTAAATATTCTTACCGATGCTTGTAGCTTCTTGTCACCATATCTGCACATTTGTGAAAATTCTTTAATTAAAATAAATCTCTTTCGCTTCATCACTGATCTTTTATAAAAAAAAAAAAAAAACTAGTTACCTTACATATTAACTTCAGGCTTGGAAATGTAGCATCAGTAGTAGCTTCAGTATCAGGAATTTGACCACTTTCAACTTTCCATGGTAGGAATTACTGTCTCAAAGGCTTCTACAAGCAACTGCACTTTTCTTTTCCGTGCTGGCGTTAGCTTAGTAACAACCTGTTGAAGTGCATAATCAAGCATCCATTCATCAGCATTTTTCCTGTCTTCCATATTTTGATGCCTCAGAAGAACTTTTTCTGCATCTTTCTCATGATCCAAGGGCAAGAATCGTGGCTCCTGTGGATTGATTTTTTTAACCTTTTCCAATGCTTTGACAAATCTCCTAAGAAGGATCAGTTTTTTCAGATTGCTCCAGCTCTTTTGTGTTTGCATTTTAGGTTTATTTTCCTCCCTGCATTCTGTTCTTTCTCTGTCTATAGCAGCTGTATCTTTGGAGTTCACATATGGTTCTTTAAGATCCAGGGAATGGCTCTGCTCCACTTTTGTACTGTCAGATTCTCCACCTGGTAGTTTTTTGAGGTGTTTCTGATCTGCAATTATGTAATTGGTGATTGAATGATCCTCAGGTGAGTCATCTTGAGTATCTGGAAGTGGGATTTCATCAATTGCTTCTTCGACCATCCTTATGGCTTCAATGTGCTGGTGTTCAACCTTGTAGCTGCCTGCATCATCATGTTCCACATCTATACCTGGAGTTGCGACAGAAGAACCTCGATGAGAACAAACGATGTTCATTTCATGTGGTGCCTTTGCATCATCCCCTGGTCTTGCTGCATCTTCCTCCTCATCAAGTAATTTTGTATTTCCAGATACCATGTGCTTATATATAAGATACCAAAGCCCCATATTTTTCTGCTTTTCATTTGCTAGATTAGTGGAACTGGACTTTGACTTTTCATCCGGAGTAATTAGTTGGAGGAACTTATTCCGAAGAATGGTCTCTCCTTTTGTGACTTTAGGAGATTCCTCCACAAGTTCCAAGACAGAAGCTGATGAACTTACATCTCTGTTTGCAATGGATTCTTCTGAAGTTTTCATGATTTGAATTTTAGGAGCATCTGATTGCTCACCACCTGCATTAATTTGACCATTTGATGCCAACTGTTGACGGTTGAACTCAAAGTCAAGATCATGGTCTTCTGAACCAATATTCGAACTTACTTCTTGAAGAACAAGTCTATTTACCGAAACCTCATTCGAAGTGCTTGCAACATCATTTAACTTTGGCAAAGCCTTATCTCTTAAGTTAGGTTCTCCAACCTCAAGTAGGCAGCAATTTGTAGAATTGGGTTGATCATCTTTTGCAACAGGATTATTGTTGCCATTATCTGGATTGCAGACTTCAAAATTTTCCTTCAAGCTTGCAGTGTTGGTTTGAGAACTCAGTGCTGTATGAATTCTGCTAGATTCCATGTTTGGTTCTTTGAGCTTTGGACAAGAATCTGAAGCCTGCTCCTCTGCTGCTTGTGAATCATTGATATGGTTTTGATCTTCATTTGATTTCATGTCAGGAAATAATGTTTTCCGAAGAGAGATTCCAAAAATATTGATTTCTTTCCCTTCACCAGCATCCTTTTGATATGAGGCACCTGTAGAGCTTTGAGCTGGAGTTGCTTGGGAAGAAGCATCTAAATTGGACCTCGGACTAGTACCTATATCTGGTAATGGAACGACTGTTTCAAAGGCTTGGACAAGCAGAGCTACTTTCCTTTTCTGAGCTGGGGCAAGTGTGGAAATAACCTTCCGAAGTGCATAGTCAAGCATCCATTCCTCAGAATGTTTCCTCTCTTCCACGGTCTGATGGCGTAGATGAATCTTTTCTGCTTCAGCTTCAATCTGTACAGGTAGAGAATGAGGCTTTCCTGGATTGAACTTTCTCACCTTTGCCAATGCCCTAACAAATCTCTTGAGCACAATTATCTTTTTCAGATTACTCCAGCTTTTGGGTATTTGCTGCACACACTTGCTTCCCATTTCTGATTGTGCTTTGTCTACCTCTGGCTCATTAACACTATCTGCTTTGAGAACATGATGTTCTGATCCTTGTAACATGCCCTCCTTTTCCAAATTAAAGGATGTTGAGATGCTCAGTTCTCCTCCTTCACCACGATTCTTGTCATCAAGTTCCTTGTCCAAAGTGCTGCCACTGATACTATCACTCGATTCATCATCAGGTGAGTGATCTGGAATTTCTGATAGTATCTTATCAAATGCTTCCTGCACCAACTTAATGGCATTGCTCTGGTAGAGCAGTATAAAATGGCTGCCTCTTTTATGATCATCTGCAGCCCACCCATGATCTGTATTTTCCAGGGAAGTTTTAACATTTTCCTCTTCTTCCTTGTTTATTTCTGTAACAGGTGCCTGCACTTCATCATCTGCACCAATTCCAGATGCCATATGCTGGTATACCAAGTGCCACAACCCCACATGCTTGTGCTTTTCCTCTCTAGTTTTGCCTTCGACATCAGTGTTACAATCAGACTCAAAATCTGGCATCGAGAGCTGATTGTCTTGTGTAAAATCTCCATTCTTTTCTTCACCGGCTGCACTTTCTTCTGCACTGGTACACACAGAAACTTTATTATTGATTGTTCTGCTAAAACTTCCTGAAGCATTTTCCTCAAAAGTGTTAATTTCTGAATCACCTCTGCAATCATTGTGCTCCGGATCAGCATCAAGAACATACTCAAGTGAGTTGGGTTGTTTGCCTTTAAAACATTCTTCTACATGCCTTTCTGCTGTGGGAAACTCACCGAGTTGTGGGTTCTGTTTCAAATTGAGAGGAGTCGATAGTTCATAGAGCATAGCCTCCACAGAACTTACAGAATTGCCAGTACCTTTACCATCTTCAGCGTGAGTGCCTTCTCTATTTAAGTCAGCTTTTGTTCCAGCAATATTGGGGGTTGAAGTAAGAACTCTGCTCTTATGGGTTGATTCTAAAACTGCAGCATAACAAATTCTTCTCTTTGTCTTGCTAGAACCTTTTGGCCTATAAGAGGATTGGTTTTCCAATTTTATACTTCTATGGGTCTTCAACACACGTCGCCTCATAGACACAAAGCGTTTTAATGGAGGTACAGTAGAGTGGCGGTGACCATGAAGTGAACAGTAACTATATGGGCAAACCTTCACGGTTGAAATTCCTTCAGATTCCCTTCCTCCCGGCTGAAGCTCAAGGTGGTTAGGAAACTTGGAATCCTTGAGAGCTGAAGAACAGGTGGACCTATTTATGTCTGTATCAAGTATTTGAGAGCTTTTCTTTATGGAAGACCTCTTGGTTCTCAAACTAGCCATTTTTGATAACATCCTTAGAGGTCTCAAAGAAGATGTTCTTGTTATGACTCTAGTAGATTTATTACCAGAAGCTAAATCCAGCTTTGGATTACTTCTCTTACTTGCATCATTATGACTCAAACTAGATTCACAATCACAAGAACTTGCCTCAAAATGTGATTCCTCTGCATCAGAAGAGCCAATTGCCTTAGAATGATTTGGTGATGTATCTGTATGATGAGATGAAACAATGGAAGACCGATTTTTGAGCTTGATTGATCTGGACCTATTCATTTTCTTCTTCAGATCAGATCCTCCAGAAGATTTCCTCATCAAAGTTCTCCTGAATTTTGTACTAGGCAACCTTGTTAAATTCTTTGGAGGCTTGAAACTAGATCGCCTGGTCAAAGTTCGTGCTGATTTCTGCATAATAATAAACACTGTTCTTGTATTACTGAAATTAATGCTATTTAAGCTAGATTCCTAATTTTGAATATCTTACCTGCAGATTGTCTTTCTTTGCACTGGAAGAAGTGGTGGTCTTCATATAATTTGGTGATGCATCTGAAATTTCCACTTGATTTGGCTGAGATGAACTTTCTGCATCACTGGACAAGATAGAGAGAAAATCTGTTCGGATTTTCGGTTGCCTTGCAGCGAACCTTACGCTTGGCAACCTTACAAGCTTGATTGATCTCAACTTCTTTACTTTCCTTCTCGTCTCTGGCGCTCCTTTGTTGCTGATCTCATAATTCTGATAAAATGAGGACGATGATTCAGTGGTCTCAGAGAAACTTTTAGACACGCTGGAATGATCAGAATCAGCTTCATATTCAAGCTTGGTCCGAAGCATTCTTGTTGATGTCGTTGAAAATCTCTAGTTTGTTGAGGAAACAGCCAAGTGTCAATGGAGAAGTTGTCAAGATGAAAGACCCTTCTGCTGGGCTACGGTGGTAAGTTTTTCTTGGGAACTTGTTTTTAAATTTCAGGTAATACTAGCCATTTCATGTTTGAGTATCTTAATTGGGAAGTTTGGATCTGCCTTGACTTGTACAAAAGGAAACAGGTCATGAGTATTGACTTGGCCAAGATTGTCTCTTTCTTTTTAATCTTTTACATGGTTAAGAGTCATAATTTGGCTGCACTTTAGTTTACTTTTCTTGTACACATGGAATGTTTATAGAGAATTCGTATCAAATAATTAATAACTTTTAAAAAAATCTTATCATCTTCTTTCGAGCTGTAAAATGATAAAGTGGACCTAGAGCCTAGAACAGCTAAGCATGATCAATTGCACATGTCTTTGCTGGATTATCAGTGATTATTGATTAGCAGATATTTTTTTTACAACAGATTGCGTTATAAAATTTTCACATGTACATTCCGTAGCTGTCTTCACAGAAGGGTGCGAGCCAAATATTCCATATGTAGGGCATAGCCGATTTCGGTTGCCATTTTTTCTTTTTTCGTTTTGCCTTTTTTTATTATTTATTTTTACGGCCCTAATAACTCAGTAATCAACAGAGAAAAAAAAAATCAATTTATTTAAAGAACATGAATGTTTGATGTAATTGAGAGTTGAAATTGGGATAAGAGTATAATTTAGGTAAAGAATTTTAAGGTGCAAACATAAAACCGCGTTGGATCTATCACGTGGGTCACTACTTGCGTAGAATCTGGTACGGTGGGTCACTACTTGTGATTTATGCTCTTTCCACAATTGACGGGGATCTGCCGTTCTTGGTTTTCTTGCCATTCCACATCTTCACTTTCGTTGTGATTTATGCTCTAATGCTAAAATTTTTGAAAATAAAAATTTTATTTATATTTTTATTTTAAAAATTTTAAGAATGTACGAATTATATATTAAAAAAATAATGAGATTTACATTTCTATTTTAATAAGTAAAATAAAAATTTACTAATAAATATAAAAATAAATTCTAACTAGAAATATAAAAGAAAATCCTATAATTAGGAAATATGAATTTTAACAAGTAAATACAAAAGATTTCAATTCTAATTAGGAAATCCATCAATCCCCTATTAAATTGAAGTTAATCATGACCATTAAAATTTAATGATTGTAACATTATAGTCGTTTACTAAAAGCTGTAACAAAAAAAATAATCTATGTTAATGGGTTCTTATTCTTCTTCATCAGAAATTGAAACCATTATATTAACAATGAAGGAGGAGGAATTGTTATACATTAATGCAGTTTTCAAGTTCAAGCCGTAATGAGGACTTCCAAAATTGAACATTATTCGATGAGAAGGTTTTTCACTTGTTATCTTACTCGGATGAGCTTTATAACGAGAATCTTTAAAATTGAGTTTTCATTCACTATAATATATATGGATTTTCTTTGTTTTAGGAAAATGAAAGATGTGGATTTTTTAGATGGTGTGATACGCCATTACCTAATAGGGTAAATTATATGATAAAATGGTTTGCTAAGAACAAATGGATGACTGTTAAGGAGTTGACTATAAAGAATTAGAGGGGACATGGCAAGTACAGGATATACTCTTTTATTTATTGGAACATTGTCGTTATTATTCTTGTTTTGTTGTAATATTTTTCATCTAGTACGAGAACAATAGAGAATTCTGATGAAAATTATGCAATATATAGTATTTTTGTACTTTTGACTTCAAAAATTTGGTGAAATCTAAAAGATTATAATAAAAGAAATGATTTTCCTTCCCTTCATTCCCAAGATTATGTATATGAATAAGCACACTAAATGGTTTTGTAATTTTCAATTTTTTTTTTCATCTTCTCTAAATTTCACTACTCAGTCAACAACAAATTTGATAGATTTATTTAATGTTTTGTAAAAGTGTTCAGCATTGGGAAAGTTCACTTCTAGTACAAATTTTTCTTGTGTTATGCTTTGATTGTGTAGTTTCCTAATCTTACACTGCTTCTTCTTTGCTTCACTTTTGTATCATTATTGATTTCCATTTCATTTTATCATAACTTTGGCTTTCAAGTATTAAAATCATAAAGTTCTGCATATTAAAGATGAACATTGTTCATGGGAAACTGCAGGTGGTTATTGCTAGCATGCCTCATATGGACTTATATGATTTTGGGTATTTATCAATTACAATTTGTACAAACACAAGTGCTTCTTCAACTAAGGAAGCAATTGGAGTACCCAAAATCAACTAGAAATTTGGAAAGATCATACTGTTGATTTTTGCTATTTTTGTTTATCCACATAAGTGAATGTTACATGCCTAGAAATTGAACTAAATATTAGTGGAATATCAACACTTGAAATTGATGGTGATACTGCAATAACATAAATAATAAACATAAGTTGATATCAATTCATTGATGTCAATGTTTTTTGTACACAATTTGAAGTGCAATTTCAAACACAACTACATAATTTATAGTAGTTCAAAAAGACAAAAAGAATTCAATACACAATTGCATCATTTAGATCATTTGCATCAGTCCAATAGCACAAAAACCAAAACACAAGTGTGGATAACATCTATAACAGCTTAAGTCAACAAACATCGTCATGTAATGCATTTATAGTAGTTCAAGTCAAAAAAATGCAAAATAAAAACAATAAAGGATAACATCATCAACTTTTGATCTTCATGTTACGGATTCTTCATGTGAATAATTCTCATTATTATTTGAACTTTATCCTTTGCCTTAATGAAACCATTATGCCCTTCTTCACTTGCTTAGGTTTACTTAAATTCAGTTTCCTCTTCTTAATAGGTTCATTGGTTGCATTCAAAACAACACTTGACTGTGTTGGTTGACTCACAGTTTCTTATAGTAATAGAAGAGTTGGGCTGATATTATAGAAATTGTACCATTAAAATAACTAAATAGATAAACTGAACAATGGACCAAATGTAACACCCTCTATACAACAATCTATTAATATCATCATACATATCTCATAAAGCATAACTTAACTTATTTACTTGCCCTATATCTCTAATTAGCATATGAATATAGTGTTACTACCATGCTTTACATCATTATACATTACTATGCATATATCTTACCAAGAGCTAAAGCTTATCATGAGTACATGTTCACACTATTATGGTTACAAAAGTGAGCATTTACAGTACAAAATTTTTATTTACATATAGACACTACAAAAAAATGCAGAATAGCGATAAAAATTAGCGATGATAAAAATTTTTGTTCCTAAATGCACTATTTAGCGACAACATTGTGACAAAAAATGATTTTTGTCGCAAATATTGTTAGCATTAAGTTGGAAAACAAATATTGCGACAATATAGCAATAAATAAATTTTGTTGTAGCTAACTCTTAATGCATGGCATGAATGATTTATTAACCATTTAGCGATGACTTAATCCACGCTAATTTTGCGAGAAAAACAATCATCGCTAATTTAGCGAGGATAAATCCATCGCTAATGTTAAAATAGGTGGCATTTGATGGATGAACCATTTAGCGAGGACTCAATCATCGCTAATTTTACGAGAAAAAATTTCTCGCTAATTTAGCGAGGGATTTAATGTTGAAATAGGTGGCATTTGATAGATGAACCATTTAAGTCCTCGCTAATTTTGCGAAAAAAAACAATCCTCGCTAATTTAGCGAGGATAAATCCTTCGCTAATGTTGAAATATGTGGCATTTGATGGATGAACCATTTAGCGAGGATTTAATTCTAGCTAATTTTGCAAGAAAAAAATTCCTTCCTAATTTAGCGAGGACAAAGCCCTTGCTAACGTTGAAATAGGTGGCATTTGATGGATGAACCAATTAGCGAGGACCTAATCCTCGCTAATTTTGCGAGAAAAATAATCCTAGCTAATTAAGCGAGGACAAATCCCTCGCTAACGTTGAAATTGGTGGCATTTGATGGATGAACCATTTAGTGAGGACCTAATCCTCGTTAATTTTGTGAGAAAAACAATCCTCGCTAATTTTGGCGAGGACATTTTCCTTGCTAATACTTAAGTTATACTATAAGAAAATTGCAATTTAGCAACGAAAATTAGCAACAAAAATGTTAATTTTCCATTGCTAATCAAAAATAGCAACGGAAATTAGCAAAGGAAATTTCAGTTGCTAATTCAGCGGTTGGTATTTATAGCAACGAAAAGTTTATTCCGTTGCTAAATTTAACAACAGAAATTAAATTTTGTTTCAAAATCTAACCACTAACATTTGGTGAATTGGTCAAAATTAGCAACCGAATTCAAATTCCGTTGCTAATTTTAGCAACGGATATTATTTTCCGTTGCTAAATTTAGTAACTGAAGTTGAATTCTGTTGCTAAATTCAGCAACTAGTATAAAAAAAAATTTGTGATGCTTTTTCATCGCTATTCCATCACTACTATTATTACTAATAATTAATCTCACAAAATACATAAAATATTGAAACTTAAATAAACAATCTAAGGCATTAAGTAATTTTATTTATCTAGGTCTTAATCTAAAAAAAACCTCAATTAAGTATGTGTGTAAATATATATTTCTATGCATCTTCAATACTCTTGAGGCCTTATATAAGTGAAAACCATAGTAAATGATTCTTAAATTTACAAACAAGCAATGGTTTATTATTATAAGTATGTGGAGACATGTCATGATAGTTTGCCAAATTTAGACAGAAATGCAATATCCCAGCCAGAAAAAAGACTGAAGAGCATCATAAACAGAAAATTATTTATGACATTCCAAAGTGGTTGGATCATGACCTGAAAATCTTTACGGGAGAAACCAAATACTAGGAAAGTCCTGGTAAAGTGACACGAAAGTATCTAGCAGACAAACTATGATTTGCAAGTATAGCCAGCATATAGTATCATAAGGAGTGGTAGACACAAAAGAAACTGCAGTGTATAGCAGCAAATTTGACATGGTATGATAATTAATTATCTAAAGAAGTAGCAGAGAAACAAAGTAAGAGAGGCGAATCAAATTAAATGGCTTCAATTTCACTTGCTCAATGAAAGTCCTTATAATGTTAAATCTATAAGTTCCAAGAGTTCTAATGAAAGTCCTTATAATGTTAAAGCTATAAATTCCAACCCAAAACATATATAAAAAAATATTACAAATAGATGAAACAGAGGACAAAAACCACAGAGCTCAAATCTAGTCCAATGCAAAAACGAAAGGCATAAGCATTCAGATGCTTATGAGGCTTTGTATATTTTGCCAAATATGAACTATGAATCAATTTAGCTGATGAAATGTTAATAAAAGAAACCTCTGTTATATGGTCTAGATCAGATGTATTAGGGTTGGTTTCTTGGTTTTTAATGCTCCAGCAGAATTGCAGGTAGAGCCTCATTATGCTGTCCAATATCCTCGACATAGAGCCAATGTCCAAGAAAGACTGTGAAATTAAAATAGATAAATACTTGTATTAAAGAAATATTTGTAAGCATTAATTTGCAAAATACAAGTCCGAACAGATTATGACCTTTCCAAACACAAATCCAGTGCAAAAATTACTACTTCAATCAAATAATGATGTATAAGGCAACAATTAACCATTCATTTTACTTACTCTTGATGGAAGCCCACAAGTTCAATAAAGTCATGAGAATCTTAGATATGAGCTTGCAAAACATTCCATTGAGATTCTATTACATCCACCTAAAACAATGGAACAAGACATTTTTTATGATAAATAGATCTCCAAAATGTTAATCATAAACCATTAGACAAAATGTTGTCTAATCAAGCTATGTGCATTGGTAGTGTGGCATGTCTTATCTGGTGTAAAGAGACACACCAATACCCCATCCGACACTCAGATTCCTTCTGGTTGCAAAATATACAGTAGCACAAGCCATTTCACAACCTAATGATTTTATCTTTAGCATTTAGCTTACATGTATTTCAAAAAATTATCTCCAAAGCAGTTGCCAATATATGCTCCCCTCTATTAAAAAAACATATATGTCATCAGTTACCTGAATATAAAATTGGAGATTTCTGATTAAGAATGTCATATGCTCTCTAACACGCCACATTGGCCTAAAATGTTGTCGCCTTGGTTGAGATACCGAGCAATTATAATCATTGCGATGCTTGGCAAAATCAGTGTGATCTTGATGCATCACAGAGGCCCATGATTTCTCCAATTCCATTTGTGTTCTTTTCAGCCTCAGCAAATACTTGAAGACCCTAAGGTACCTAGAGCAGGCTCGAAGTTAAGATGGATGCAAGGGGAAAAGGAAATTATTTAGCGATTGCCAATCCTTAAGTTTTAATAGTTTTTTTTATACATATGTAAAGGAAAAAGAAAGAGAGAGAGAGAAGAGAAGAGAAGAGAAGAATACTATCCAAAAATAGCATTAGTATCTTACCTAAATAGCACTTCTTGGGTAGAAAACAATTGTAAAGGCCAATCAACAGCATATTCAAGAGCAATTCCATCCCAGCCATCAAGACAATCATATGTTTGGATGAATTAGCAAATTGTATTACTCTATGGCAATGGATGCATTAGAATCCAATTTGAGATGGCAACTTACACCTGCAATGACTCTGCAAGTAACATGCAAGTTCTGCAAATCTCATAAATGCAGATAAACAATGTAGTAGATGGGAAACAAAGGTAATGCGGTGGATTATAAATGATATGAAATAAATGCACAATTACTTTCACCTGCATAGAGCATGGAATTTATAAATGTATAAATGCAAGGTGAATGTGCAATGTATTTTATGCCAGAGATTATACTTTCCATTTTTTCTTGTTAACCGAAGATAAAGTTTATTAATCAGACACAAAATCATAGAATTTAATATGTACAATCATTAAGATAATAAATGACATTAAGAAATTGAAAATATTCTCTTTGAGTTTGGCTCTAAGAGCAGGTCTTCAAACAACATTTGCTTACAATATCAAAGCATCTAATGAAAATAAGAATTAAGGGCTTCAACTTAGCCAGTGAAGAAAAGCATTTGTAGATAAGGGCTTCAACTTCGAATGCCTTTCAGGTTTTGATGAATATTCATTTTCCTTTCTTGGCAATTCACTTTTGTTGGTTGAAACTGAACAAACTGAAGCATTCATAGATATTGTAGCTGACTCTTGAAGAAGATTTGTGAATTGATGCAAAATTCCTAGCATGTAAAAAGACAATACTTTATTTTATTATTTCCAAATTGCATTTAAACAAATAGATGAAATCCCAATCTAGACTGAACTAATGTTTATGATTGTATTGAATGAGCTAACCAAATGAAGTAGGAAGCAATTTAAAAACTCTACCAAGCGATGCAGCTTCTTGAAACTTTTCTCTTATTATTCTGACGAATTTAAATAAGCCATTGCTTCTATTCAGCTCATGGATCAACTCTTTGGTGTCATTCAAGTGGGGATCACAAGCCAACAATGAAAACCATGATGGAATAGGTTAATGCTAATGCATATCAATATTGAAAAGAGAGAGAGAGAGTGTATGTACTGCTTCATTACTTACAAGTATATGTGTCATTTTCATGGCGAACTGTGAAACTGTACTCTTCATATGGTTGTTGCATATTGATGTAGTTGAAAGTGAATTTCACCCCTGATAAAATGCAAACATGTAATAAGGAATTTGCTTCAAGAAAAACTACTGCAAATTTCATACTCAAATGCATATGATTACCTCTTCCACCTTCAATTTAGAAACCAAGGATCTTATTATATAATAAAATTGCCTCTTGGATTTCACCATTATGTTCTGCACCCTGGCTTCCCTTCTCTTCAATGTTGCCAAAGCCATAAACAGTACAAGAAAATGAAAAAGAAAGAAAGAAATTATTACAGAATTTCGGTGACATCTTTTACAGCCAAAAGGAGCTCATCAAATCAGGATCCAAATAAGATTTCAAAAATAATTGAGGGAACAAAATTATATATGTTTCAGCATGCCATGACTTGCTAGTAAACACATTCATTCTAATTAAGTATCTACAGCAATTTTGCTCGTAACAATATTCATTCAAAAGACAAAATTGTCATCAATGGCTGAACCTAAAATGATCCACCAATTAGACTGAGACACCCAAGGTAAGAATGACAAAAACTGGCACTGACATTTCAAAGAAGATTATGCAAGGACTCCACTAATGGACAGGCTTGCAGATGCTCGCACAATTTCCAATAGGGTCATAACATATTAAATGATTTGATAACATATCCCATCAAATCTCAATCATCCAAAACCTCTTGCCTCCAACCCAAAATAAACATATGAGCCACAATCTAATCACCTTTTGGTCCATTATCCACACTTACCAATCTCAAGATCACTGAAAAAAGTTATTTGTAATGCCTCCCCTAATTCTACTCTATAAAAAGTACTCTTATTCTACTCAGTTGACAAAACAATAATTGAGGATAAACATATAAATAAAGCCATGCTAAAAACAAGTAATTACCAGATAACATAACGAATAGGTATTACCAAGATATTGTTGCGACATAATTGCAGCATACTCATCCCTCCTAGCCTCCTGAACTTGCACAGTTCTTTTAAGTTCTTCTATCTAGCTCTTGTAGCAGATATGGAGTCCCTTATAGCCATCTACTTGGACTCCTTTCGAGTCTTCACTATACAAGAAAAATAAACAAAGATAAAAACACATATGGATAAAAAACCACTTTTCAGCACTTAAATGCAACCATATATCAACTAAAGCATTTCATTTCAATAGAACATAGGTCAAATCTCAAATAAATTAACAATAATAAGGTGGACAGTGCTCAAAAAATGAGGGAAAAAAAGGTTGCACAACCTTATTTGTGGACTAACTTCCTTCTAGATAATGAGGAACTGACTCTTCTGGTAATAATGTGATGTCATTTTGAAAATATTATAATAGATGTTCTTTGTCCTAGATTTGGAATATAAAAGATGATGCGTTCAATATGTCAATCGCAATGACGAACTACTTGGCCTACGAAGTCTCTTCAGATATTTCTACACGTGAAAACAAAAGAAGGCTATTTTACATGAATCTGCGCTTTCCTATTGCATAAATAATGGGAACATCCATCATTCAAATGTATTGAAACAGATTTAGCCAATCAACCTCATTCACAACTTCCTTCTTTAAACTAATACACCAGAACTCCAGAATTAATCTTAGGAATGGCAGCATAATTTACTCAAAGTCAATAATTTTTTATTATTTTTTGCTGTAACTGTAAATGAAAAGACAAAACCTGCTAAAACTCTAAAAAAGTCATCCTCAGCTTCCCTTAATGAAGATTTCATCTTCGCTATTTTCCTTGCAAAAATCCAAAGTCATAAATTTTAAGCAAAATCAAACCAGACTTCAATAACAAAAATATTTCACAGTTCAAAAGCACTCTAAACCCTAATCTCAAAATAATGTGACCTGACTAGACAAAACTGAAAACCCTAATTTTCGAATGAGACTCTTCCTGACCTTGATTTTGGAGGGTTTCTTTCACTCTGCCCTTGATAGAGTTGAGACATTGACCAAAAGACGCCATGAAGGAATCCATTTTCTGAAGTTCAAGAGGAACCTCTCTTTCGCAGATCAATCGTAAAGATTCCATTTTAGTTCAAACAGATCCCCCCTCTTCACTCTGCATTTATTGAACTACGTAAGAAAAATTGCGCGTGTAAGTAACTGGTTGAGAACAGAGGAGAGGAGAAGAGAAGAAGGAAAGTGAAGTATTGGATTAGAATGAAATTTATATTTCAGCCCGCCATTTGAATTCTCTCCTCCTTTTTCATTTTTTTTCTTTTAAACAGACCAGAAGCGCAGTGCTTTCCAAGAAAAAGAGAAAACAATAATTAAACCATCAAAAGAGAAAATCCCAATAAATAAGACACAAGCTTACGGTTCAACAAGGTCTCTTAATGCTTTGAGGAAGAGACAAAGGTGGCGGGGTGGATGGCGGCGGTGATGGATGGTGGAAGAAGATGAAAGTGAGAGATAGAGAGAGAGAGGAGCTGTGAGGGAGAAGAAAATGATAGGGGAAGTTTTAGGGTTTCAAAATGGGGTATTTATAGACGATGGCAATTATGTAAATAAATAGAAAATTAGGAATTTTTCATTGAAAATGAAAATTAGCAACGGAATTTCATTTCTGCTGCTATTTAATTGAAATGAAAATTAGCAAAAGAATTCTAATTCCGTTGCTATTTTTCATTGAAGATGTAAATTAACAATGGAATCATATTCGGTTGGTAGTTTAGCAATGAAATTTCTATTCAGTTGTTATTTTAGCAACGAAAATCTAATTCTGTTGCTATTTTGAAAATGAATTTTTTTAACCCATATTATTTAGCAACCGAATTATTTTTCGTTGCTAAAATAGCAATGGAAAATTAATTATGTTGCTAAATTAGCAACATAAATATTTTTCGTTGCTATTTTTCATTTCAAAATTTTTTCGCCTCCTGTTAGCGTCTTATTTAGCATCGGTATAGTAATACCGTTGCTATTTCCATTGCTAAATTTTGGCGTTAAAAATTTCCTCCACTTTTAGCAACGAAAAGTAACCAAATATATTACCATTGCTAAATCTAGAAAGTTTAACCAATTTTAGCAACAAAATTTATTTTTCGTTGCTAAATAGCAACGAAATTGCATTTTTGTTGCTAAATTAGCAACATAATCAATTCTGTTGCTATTTTTTCGTTGCTATTTTTAAATTTTCTTGTAGTGTTATATGGTATTTGATATATGAGCTAATTAGCAAGGATAAAATCCTTGCTAATTTTGGTTAGGACATTTTCCTTGCTAACACTTAATTTATATGGTATTTGATATAAACTAATCAGCAAGAACAAAATCTTTGTTAATTTTGGCGAGGACATTTTCCTCGCTAACAGTTAAGTTATATGGTATTTGATATATGAACTCATTAGCAAGGATAATTGCTACAACTATTACCCACTCTAAATTAGCTTGGTTATTTTCTCTAGCAAAATTTCCTAGGATTATTTTTCTAGCTAAATAACAGTATCAAACTTTATTATAAGGCACCATTATTTCCAAAAATCCCTCCATTTTGCAATTATTTCCCAACCTCACACTCTCTCTCTCCCTCGTATTTTTTCCCTCCCATTCTAGTAACCATAAGAAAACCCTAGCTGTCCACCCCATTGAAGGAATTTGACATGGTATGAACATGGCAATCACGCAGCGTAAAAATGATAAAAACGATCATACATGCCAAACAATTCCATGACAAGAATCAAAACATGCAATTTTAGGGTTTTTGAAACTTACAACTTTTGATGCCTTTTAAATCTTGAATTTCGTGATGACCAGCAACTAAGATGACTTTGTCTGCCTTAGATCTTGATCACCAATGCCAAGGAACAGCCTTTTATGCCACTCCCTCTATTCTCACATACACAATTGCACTTCGGCTTAAAATCGAGATTGCTAACTCTCTTTTAAGGTATTGTGTAATGGCTATGGTTTGAAGCTACAAATTTTGATTTTGCACTTCTCTTAGGTTGCTATTACTACCCAAGAACACAAGAGAATGAGGAACAATCATTTCTCCTTGTGAAAATTAGATCAAAAAATTAAAAGAGAGAGAGAGAGGATTTCAAGCCAAAACCTAGAAGGACTAGGGTTTCACGCCACACTTAGATAAAAATTAGGGTTTTATTTTTTCTCTCATTCAATATTTATTATTTTTTTTCTTAAGTGATAAATCTAAAATCAAATACTTAAAGATAATTAATTTTAGCCTTTATCACTTTTTTAAAATAAGAAATATATATTGATTAAAACTCCTTAAAATCTATCCAAGATAAAAACATAAGACATATTAACCAAATAAATCACTTAATAAAGAAATTCACATGTGCCGAAATTCCTTCAATATTTATCTTGGAATTTCGGCTAAGACATCCCTTAATTAAGTGTTTAATTTGATTATTATTCTTTTAGGTATTAATACTCAATTAATTAAATTAATACAAGACATTTAATTAATTGAAATTAAACCTTATAGGCTGAATTTCTCTCTCTCATGGATCAAGGTCCAATAGCAATTTTAAAACCCATTACACACATTAATTTGACTTTAATTAAAAGCCCAAATTAATGTCCAATACTTTATTTAAATATTTTAAGCCCAATGCTTTGTGTCGGATCCTATAGGTCCATTTAATATTGGCAATGAATTAATGAATTAATTCAAAGGCTATATATATTCTCTAGCAAGATATTATAGCATTCCAAATTAAATAAAAATGCATATGGCATTTAGTGACCTAATGCAATTTTTGCATAGTCCCTTACCCATAAATATTAGAATTAATATAAGGCATGGAACTAGTCCTCCTTATATATATTAATTCCTTTCTTGATATTGCAGTGACACTGAACTCTCAGATAAATAATGATTACTCATTATTTCATCTCGGTATGGCCATACACTTCTCAGTTCACTGATCAAGTGGCCAATGATATTTTCTCTCTTATTGAGAGGGGTAATCCCTTCACTTCTCTCATGCTCTCTAACATGAATCAATGCATACCCAATCATACCCGTACTTGTCACTCTGTTACGAGCACGTTAGGTGTATGTCAAAGAACACAGTAATTCATAAAGAGTTTCATAGAGATTTCAGGTCTAAGAACTCCGATACAAAACTTGCATATGAGAAACACTTATGACTTGTACCATGTAGTGTTCTCATGAGCGGATCGTATCCAGATACCATGTTCTTTAACATGTATCTATGATCTCTGATTGACACTCTTGTCCTAATGATCCGTAAGACAGAACTCATAATATCAAAGAGAGCATACTAGTCTTAATTCATTGTTATTCCCATAACAATGACTGACTAGGGATATTTAGAATGAAGTCTCATTTTTTCAAGGTCTTACAACCATGTGCCTCACACATGATAACTTAAACCGAAACAACATTCTTGGACAGTTCTATCAATTGATATGCACAGGAATACAATGGATAAAACAAATGCCTTATTTTTTTAATTCAAAGTGTTTTATTACAATGCATTGGGGCTAGGGCTTACACTAACAATCTCCCACTAGCTCTAGTCCTAATTGGGTATAGCCCTAAGACCGAACGCTCTCAAATGAGCATCGTGCAGATTTGGACTCAACCGTTTCGTCAAAGGATCTGCTCATTGTCTTCACTTGCTATCTTGCTAACCTTGACGTCCCCATGATCAATGATTTCTCTGATAAGGTGGTACCTCCTGAGTATGTGTTTGGATTTCTAGTGTGACTGGGGCTCCTTAGCCTGTGCGATGGCCCTATTGTTGTCACAGAAAATTTCTAATGGATCTAGGATGCTTGGGACCACTCCTAATCCAATAATAAAATTTTTAATCCAAATAGCCTCTTTTGCAGCCTCACTTGCTGCAATATACTCAGATTCTATAGTTGAGTCAGCAACGGTCTCTTGCTTTGAGCTTCTCCAGCTGAAAGCACCACCGTTCAAAACAAAAACAAATCCAGATTGCGATCTAGAATCTTGAGTGCTAGTCTGAAAAGCAGCATCGGCATAACCTTGTATGACGAGCTCTTCTTGACCACCATACACCAAGAAGTGATCCTTAGTCCTTCGCAGGTACTTCAAAATCCCTTTTACAGCAGACCAGTACTTCTCACCAGGGTCCTGCTGAAACCTACTGGTTATACTCAGTGCATAAGCAACATCCAACCTGGTGCATAGCATAGCGTACATGATAGATCCAATAGCAGATGCATATGGGATTCTACTTATGTTGTCCCTTTCCTCTTTGGTTTTAGGGCACTGTTCTTTAGTCAAAGGAACTCCCAAAGCCAACGGTATGTACCCTTTCTTTGAGTCTCCCATACTAAAATGCTTTAGTACTTTGTCTATGTACTTTTCTTGACTTAGTCCCAAAAGCCGATTCAATCTATCTCTATAGATTTGAATACCAAGTATTGTCTTGGCTTCACCTAAGTCTTTCATTGAGAAATATTTTCCTAACCATTGCTTAACCTTTTGCAATGTTGGAATGTCATTCCCAATGAGAAAGATGTCGTCCATATATAGGACCAGAAATACTACTATACTCTCACTAACCTTCTTGTACACACAAGGCTCATCTTCGTTCTTGATGAAGTTAAATTCTTTGACTGCCTCATCAAAATGAAGATTCCAACTTTGGGATGCTTGCTTTAATCCATAAATGGTTTTTTGAAGCTTGCAAACTTTCTTAGGATGCTTGGGATTGACAAAACCCTCAGGCTGTGTCATATACACATCCTCAAGTAAATTTTCATTGAGGAAAGCAGTTTTGACATCCATTTGCCATATCTCATAATCATGATATGCAGCTATGGCAAGCAAGATCCTAATGGACTTGAGCATGACTACAGGCGAAAAGGTCTCGTCATAGTCTACACCATGAGTTTGTCGAAAACCTTTTGCTACTAGTCTACCTTTGTAGGTCTTATCAGCTTTGAGTTCGAATAGCCACTTGCATTCAATTACCTTAGCACCTTCCGGTGGATCAACCAAGGTCCAAACCTGGTTATCGTACATTGATTGCATCTCAGATTTCATGGCTTCAAGCTAATTTTCTGAGTCTGGGCTCTCAATAGCTTCTCGGTAGGTGGTAGGATCCTCAAGATCTACTAACTCAATTGTGTCACTGTCAGTGATTAGAAATCCATATCTCTCAATCTCCTGACGTACCCTACCGGACCTTCTAGGTACTTGTGTAATAGGTTCTTGTTCCACAACTGGTTGTGAACTTGATCCCACTTCTAACTCATCCTCTATAGGAGCTTGTGGCACTTGAATTTCTCAAAGTTCTACTTTACTCCCACTGTCTTTCTTGAGAAGGAACTCCTTTTCCAAGAATACAGCCTTGCGAGCAACAAATACTTTGTTCTCGGCTTGTGAGTAAAAGTAGTATCCCTTTGTTTCTTTGGGATAACCCACAAACAAGCAGACAGTGGATTTGGACTCTAGTTTGTCAGATGTCAATTTCTTAACATGCACTTCACAGCCCCAAATCCTGAGAAAAGACATATTGGGTTCTTTCCCAGTCCATACCTCATATGGTGTCTTTTCAACTGCTTTAGTTGGAGTACGGTTTAATAAA
Organism: Excoecaria agallocha; assembly: GCA_037975025.1. Taxonomy (NCBI): domain Eukaryota; kingdom Viridiplantae; phylum Streptophyta; class Magnoliopsida; order Malpighiales; family Euphorbiaceae; genus Excoecaria; species Excoecaria agallocha. Next base: position 136,910 of record JBBPFJ010000335.1, on the reverse strand, counting down.
AATACAGCAGTTTCTAATGCATAACCCCAAAAAGAGACAGGAAGATTAGCTTGACTCATCATCGATTGAACCATGTCCAACAGAGTTCGATTTCTTCTTTCGGACACACCATTCCATTGTGGTGTTCCAGGAGGAGTGAGCTGTGATATAATACCACACTCCTTTAGATGACTGCCAAACTCTTGACTTCAGTATTCACCACCTCGATCTGATCGAATGGTTTTTATACTTCTGCCAAGTTGGTTTTCTACTTCGTTCTTAAACTCTTTGAATTTCTCAAAAGTTTCAGACTTGTACTTCATTAGATAGACATAGCCATATCTACTAAAGTCATTTGTAAATGTCACGAAGTAGCTATAACAACCTCTGCTTGTGTAATTATTGGTCCACATACATCGGTATGTATTAGTTATAATAAGCCATTAGTTCTTTCACCTTTCTTGTTAAAAGGACTCTTTGTCATTTTTCCATGCAAACATGGCTCGCATGTATCATAAGACTCTAAGTCAAATGACCCAAACACTCCCATTTTGTGAAGTCTTGAAATGCGTTTTTCGTTTGCATGTCCTAGACGATAATGCCAGAAGTAAGTAGGGTTCAATTCGTTTGATTTAACCCTCTTCGTATTAATGTTGTATACAGACTCTTTGTTTTGTAAATCAAGGATATAAAGGCCATTTTGCACTATGGCATTGCCATAAGAAATGCCTTGACGATAAATATGAGCATTGCCATTTTTAATAATAAAGTCAAATTCATCATTATCCAAACATGAAAATGAAATAATGTTTCTGCTCATAGCAGGTACATAATAACAATTATTCAAAACAATACAAAGTCCGGAAGGTAAAGTGAGGTGAGAGTTGCCTATCTCCATGGCAGCAACTCATGCTCCATTCCCCACACGGAGGTCCACTTCATTCTTCCCAAGTAATCGCCTATTTCTTAGCCTATGTACATTTGAACAAATGTGAGAACCACAACCGGTATCCAATACCCAAGTGGTAGAAATAGAAAGGTTAATCTCAACAACAAAAATACCAAAACTGGACGCCTTGGCTCCATTCTTCTTTTGTTCTTCCTTGAAGAGAGCGTAATTTTTCCTCCAATGCCCTATCATGTTGCAATGGAAGCAAGTGCTCTCACTCTCTTTGAGCTTCTGCGCCTTGGGCTTGGATTGGGCCTGAGGTGCACTCCCACTTAACTTGAATCGAGCCAGGTCATTTTTGGGTTTTGCCTTTCCCTTTCCCTTTCCCTTAACGGGTCCCTTTTTAATGCCCCCTTGAACCATCAATACGGGATTGGTCTTTCGAATGTTCTCTTTAGCATTCTTAAGCATACCATGGAGCTCAGTGACTGACTTGTTCATTGCATGCATGTTATAATTCATCACGAATGGATCATAATCATCAGTCAATGATCCTAAGATCAAGTCAGTGGCCAATTCCTTTGGCACTTGTACCTCAAGCTTCTCAAGAGTATCAAGATACCCTTTCATCTTGAGTACATGGGTACTAACAGGAGTACCCACAACCATTTTACAAGAAATTAAGGCCTTTGTTGTCACGAACCTCTCGTGACAAGCTTGCTCTTGGAACATCTCCTTGAGGTGCACCATGATCGCATAAGCCTCTTAGTTCATAAATTGCTTTTGCAAGTTAGGCACCATTATGGCCAGCATCAAACAGGTCACATCATTGGAGTCACTCTTCTTGGTCTCAAAAGTTTCCTTTTGAACTGCAGAGGCATTCCTAGCAGGTTCTTCAGGCAAGGGTGCATCCAAAACATATGACTTTTTCTCTTGCTTAAGAACTATTCTTAAGTTTCGAGACCAGTCTATGAAATTGGTGCCATTCAATTTGTCCTTTTCAAGGACCGATCGCAATGAGAAATTGTTATTTGAAGATGCCATTTTCAATCTATAATAAAATTTAGCAAATGAGGTCTTATTTATGATCCCACAAACCGAATTAATATCCCTTTAAATAATTCGCGTTAGTGATTTAATGTGGGCCAAGATCCACTTTTCACAACAACTTATTAGTCAAGCTGAGCTTGTACACCTAACAAGTTAAGTTACTTAGGTAGGAAAACTCCAATCATGCCTCGTACACGACTCTTGGATCAAATAAGCTAACATCTTAAGATGTTATAGCATAAATCCATTTAATAGTTGCCTAGGTTCAGGCATCCCTTTTCATGTTAAGTCCAACCTACATCCACAACCCATGCCTCACAAAGATAATCGGGCGCACCTAGGACTCCTAGTCTACGTGACCGATGATCGATGCCTTGACATGTTTCGAATTAGGAAGGCAACTTCGTGACTTACTATTTTAGGGATTCATTTTATTACGGCTTATATGGCATTCGCTTTGTCATCCATACATAGCATGCATATATAAATAATAACATAAAGTAAAGCGTGACAAACATGGGCCCAAAAACCTACAACTAAGATTCTATACTATTACATAAGAATCTTCGAGTTGGGCTTCTCCACTTCGGTGGGCTTCGTCTTGATTTACAAAGTCTTCAAGTATATACTATTCTAAGAAATAATTGAAACTTTTACAATAAAATATAATGGCTCGTAGACCATATTTAATTACAAAACCCAGGGCCCATGAATGCACCATGCATATCCATTCATCATACCAAACTAGCAAATAAATATACATAACATTCATGGATAAAACAAAGTCCAATTTTATTTAATTTAGCCAAGCCCATTAATGGAAATTGTGTACTTGAACTTTTAAGAGAAGACCCCGTGATGGGCCTAGGCCAAATCCCAATGGACTAAATCCTCTTATTGAATAAGTTCTCTTAAAAGCCCAAAACACAAACTAGTTAGATTTGTGCTATAAATCAACTATAGTATAATTTCAAATTTTGCCATTTTTAATTTTATGTCATCAAGCTCATAAAAATTAAAAATACATATAATATGTACCAACATGAATTAAAACACAAAATCATGAAGAACATATATATATGGTACACGGCATACAAATAAAAACAAACAAACAACAAAACTAGTTGTTTAATGCTTATATAATGCCACAAAATGTACAAATACTTAAATCAATTTTATGAGTCATTTAATAATTAAAATAAGGTCATAAATATTGATTTAATATTCTGTACCAATCAGATCTAAATGTGTTTTTACCATTTTAATCAAAACAAAACAAACAATGTTGATTAAACATGTAACAAACACAAACTAGTCATAGTTTTAAGTGATTTTAAAATTAATCAATTAAATTGTCATGGACCAGAATTAAAACCAAATTTAAAATATGTCCAGACCTGATATTTAATCTTTAAAAATCACTTACAAATATTCCAAAATCGTTTTTACATTTAATATTAAAAACTAGTTGTTAAACTAACAATTAACATGCCAACTAGCACCTAGTTTTAATATTAACATGTACCATCAGGTATTATTAATTAAATCCAACCATTAATAGCTCCTAGAACATCTTAGGACAGTATATTAACATTTCATATTAATTATAATACCTATCTAATCAATTAAAATTGTTTTTACACCAAAACAATGCAAAAAACTCAAAACAGAATTTCAGCATTGCATGTTTTCAAAATAATAATTTTTAATTAATTTTTTCATGCATCTAAAGTACTAAAATAAGCATGTTTAGGCTCTAATACCACTGAAGGAATTTGACATGGTATGAACATGGCAATCACGCAGCGAAAAAATGATAAAAATGATCATACATGCCACACATTTTCATGACAAGAATCGAAACATGCAATTTGAGGGTTTTTGAAACTTACAACTTTTGATGCCTTTTAAATCTTGAATTTGGTGATGACCAGCAACTAAGATGACTTTTTCCGCCTTAGATCTTGATCACCAATGCCAAGGAACAGCCTTTTATGCCACTCCCTCTATTCTCACACACACAATTGCACCGTCGGCTTAAAATCGAGATTAAGGTATTGTGTAATGGCTATGGTTTGAAGCTACAAAATTTGATTTTGTACTTCTCTTAGGTTGCTATTACTACCCAAGAACATAAGAGAATGAGGAACAATCCTTTATCCTTGTGAAAATTGGATCAAAAAATTAAAAGAGAGAGAGAGAGGAGTTCACACCAAAACCTAGAAGGACTAGGGTTTCACGCCACACTTAGATAAAAATTAGGGTTTTATTTTTTCTCTCATTCAATATATATTATTTCTTTTTCTTAAGTGATAAATTTAAAATCAAATACTTAAAGATAATTAATTTTAGCCTTTACCACTTCTTTAAAATAAGAAATATATATTGATTAAAACTCCTTAAAATTTATCCAAGATAAAAACATAAGACATATTAACCAAATAAATCACTTAATAAAGAAATTCACATGTGCCGAAATTCCTTCAATATTTATCTTGGAATTTCAGCTAAGACATCCCTTAATTAAGTGTTTTAATTTGATTATTATTCTTTTAGGTATTAATACTCAATTAATTAAATTAAAACAAGACATTTAAATAATTGAAATTAAACCTTATGGGCTGAATTTCTCTCTCATGGACCAAGGTCCAATAGCAATTTTAAAACCCATTACATACATTAATTTGACTTTAATTAAAAGCCCAAATTAATGCCTAATACTTTATTTAAATATTTTAAGCCTCATGCTTTGTGTGCGATCCTATAGGTCCATTTAATGTTGGCAATGAATTAATGAATTAATTCAAAGGCTATATATATTCTCTAGCAAGATATTATAGCATTCCAAATTAAATGAAAATGCATATGGAATTTAGTGACCTAATGCAATTTTTGCATAGTCCCTTACCCATAAATATTAGAATTAATATAAGGCACGTAACTAGTCATCCTTATATAGATTAATTCCTTTCTTGATATTGCAGTGACACTGAACTCTCAGATAAATAATGATTACTCATTATTTCATCTCGGTATGGCCATACACTTCTTAGTTCACTGATCAAGTGGCCGATGATATTTTCTCTCATATTGAGAGGGGTAATCCCTTCACTTCTCTCATGCTCTCTAACATGAATCAATGCATACCCAATCATTCCCGTACTTGTCACTCTGTTACGAGCATGTTAGGTGTATGTCAAAGCACACAGTAATTCATAAAGAGTTTCATAGAGATTTCAGGTCTAAGAACTCCGATACAAAACTTGCATATGAGAAACACTTATGACTTGTACCATGTAGTGTTCTCATGAGCGGATCGTATCCAGATACCATGTTCTTTAACATGTATCTATGATCTCTGATTGACACTCTTGTCCTAATGATTCGTAAGACAGAACTCATAATATCAAAGAGAGCATACTAGTCTTAATTCATTGTTATTCCCATAACAATGACTGACTAGGGATATTTAGAATGAAGTCTCATTTGTTTCAAGGTCTTACAACCATGTGCTTCACACATGATAACTTAAACCGAAACAACATTCTTGGACAATTCTATTAATTGATATGCACAGGAATACAATGGATAGAACAAATACCTCATTTTATTAATTCAAAGTGTTTTATTACAATGCATTGGGGCTAAGGCTTACACTAACACTCATTACCATCATTGTCGCCTTATCGTAGTCCTATTATGCTTGTTCTAAAACAACACATCAGTCTCTCTCTTTCTAAAACACCAAAATCGAGTAGGTTACTGCGACAAATGGTGGAATAGAAGAACAACATTTCCTTTGATTCTTCATAAATCAGGTAACACATCTTCTAATTAAGAGAAGGTACTCTTCTGATATTTTTATTAATTTTGTTTCTTTTCTAAAGCTGGAATTTTTTCTTGATATTTAGTGTTAGGGTTTTAACCTAAAAAATATGAACACTAGCAACATAAATCCATTAAAAACTCTTGGGTTTGAGTTTGTTCTCCTCGAATCTGCGTTTGATTTTCCATATGCGACAAAATCTAGTTCTTGTGTTTATTGATTCTATTTTTGGACTGCAATAAAGGGTCTTGCATTTTTTTTTGTTATTTTGGTTAGTTTTTAATTTCTCTTTTATTTGGTTTTAGTTTGTGGTTTTGTTATTCTGAACCTCTAATCCAATTTCATCTTTTTTTATGCCAGGTTTACCCGACAAGTTTTTATGGTAGGTTTACCAGAATATTCGATCCATTCGTCTCTCTCTATTGGTAATTCACTCTGTTCATATCAGATGCTCTGTTTCTACAGCATTTTTATTGGTTAAAGAAACAAGCTTTGTTTATGGGTTTTGTTAGGCCAAGATAGTGGCTGTATTTGCGAGAATGATACTACAAGATTCAAGAAAGCTTCTACCGCCGAAGGCCTATCCTTCATGGCTTGTTTTCACATAGAGACAAAAGTTGAGTTTCATTCACAAAATCAATTATAAACATTGATTTTATTAATCTAGTTCAGGATCTAACATTGCTTAATTTTGTGTAATCTTGCAGTTAAATTGGCTTAATCTCTTACTTGACAAGATTTGGCTTTATCTTGATGAGGTAATAATTTTTCTTTTTTCTTTTTGTTTCTTAATTAATGTGTTAAATACTTTTGTGTAATCTGTCACCTGAGCTAGCTTTTGAGTCAAATTCAGTTCTAAATTCAATTCACATTGGCTAGCTTACATAAGCTAGATTTTGAGTTGAGTTGGGTACTAAATTATATTCTCATTAACTGAGCTAGCTTTTGAGTCGAGTCATATTCTAGATTAGATTCACATGGGCTACCTCGCCTGTGTCAACTTTTGAGTCAAGTTCAGTTCTAAATTTAATTCACATTGGCTTGCTTACATAACCTAACTTTTGAGTCCTTTAACATTTTCCTTTTTCTTCCTTTGTTTTTTTGGTGGGGTTTTGATTCAATGGCAATGGCATAGGCAGCATCAGAGTTGATAAGAAATAATGTTGAGCCAATTCTTAAACAATATAGGCCAGCAGTATTATCATCTCTAAAGTTTTCAAAACTGAAACTTGGTACTGTTGCTCCACAGTTTACTGGTAAGATCTTCTTGTGACTTAATTAATTTATTAATCATGGGATAAAAAGACAAGCATAGAAATATTTGTAAACTTTCACCGGGAATTGCAATTCTTAATGAGGAAAGTAATGCTAGGGGTGTCATTATAGAGTTGGAAATGCAGTGGGATGGCAACCCAAATATTGTTCTTGATGTTAAGACTAGAGTTGGTGTGGCACTACCTATACAGGTAAATCTTTTAATTCCTTAGTTGCTTTCCACAAGAATTTTAATGCTTATTTTCCACTTTAATCTTTAGATCAATACTACCTGTATTTCATGAACTGAGTCAATAATTTGTTGCCATTTCATCAAAGAACCAGTTTTTACTCAATTCATGAATAAACTCATTAAACAGTTTAGACATGTAAAAGCCTTATGGATTTGGTAACATTGAAAAACATGTTCTATATACTTAATTATTGTGATTACAATATGCTTATTCATGTTTCTAGCATTGTTTGCTTCTATCTCAAGATGGAATGATTCTTTCCAAATACAGTATGATATGTTCATCTACATTTTTCTCCTCTTTGAACTGCTTTTAGGTAAAAAATGTTGCATTCACTGGGCTTTTTAGGTTAATCTTCAAACCACTAGTTGAAGAGTTTCTCGATTTCGGTGTTGTTGCTTATTCTTTGAGACAAAAGGTGAGTGTATAAAGCTGATAATAATTATGCATATTTATGATCTATCAAATAAGTAGAGATCATAATTATGAGAGAAACTTTCATGAAGCTTAAGTGATCCTGTTATTGATGACTGCAAGATTGATTACAACTACATGATCAATGCTTATCTTATTCCCTGTAATGTAATGAGGTGTTAAAACCACATTTTTCCTGTTATTTTTTTCAGGAAATGATAGTGGATGCTATTGAAGATTCTATAACATGGCCGGTTCGGAATATTGTACAGATACTACCTGGGGATTATAGGTATTCTAGTTTGATAAGGACTATATTTACATCCTAAAATTATGTATAACATTTATTTATTTATATTGTTTCCTCAGTGATTTGGAAATGAAGCCTGTGGGAACATTAGAGGTGAAGCTGATACAAGGCAAGGAATTAACTAATAAGGATTTAATTGGGAAATTTGATCCTTACGTAGTATTGTTCGTACGTCTAAAACGCGAAAGAATGAAAACCAGCATGACAATTGTGAGAACACAATGGCTTGCCTTTGAATTGTGAATTTTCGCATGAGCAGGTAAGATATATATATATATATATATATATATATATATATATATATATATATATATATATATATATATATATATATATATATATATATATATATATATATATATATATATATAATTGTGCTGCATTTTAGAGTCTTGATTAATCTTTGGATTAATACATTCGTCACAACATCCAAATACATATGATTAAATTAACATTAGATTTTTTTGCATATTTTTATTGTTATTGAATTTAACAACACAAACATAAATTGGGCACAGAAATGGTAAAATGTGAAAAGCATAAGGTTCTTTGATTCTTGTTGGCTATTTAAGAGAACAACCATTAATTCATCAATCGAATGGTTTAAGAGAACAACACAAATTGGACATATAAGTCGAGTTTCCTTATATGCTTTGATAGAAGATACAGTTATGCTATGTCAAATAGCTGTTTGATTTGTTTTAGATCCTTTCCGAATTAATTATATTACAATTAATAATCAAATAAGATTATATCTTTATTAAATACAATAAGGTCTTGTCATGAGCTGTACAAGCGAAATATGACAGTTGTGCAAGATGGAATATGTTGTTGGTAATACAAAAAGTGGAGAGCCTTACAACTTCAAATGGCCAAAATTGAAACATATCCTACTAATAAGAAACCGTCATAAGCTAAATCAACCACACCCTTGGCTTGCAAAGGTATGACCCTCATTTTATTTATAACAATCTTAAATATTTATTTTACTTCTCAAATACTTTTGGAATTACCTTATCTCACATATGAAATAATTAATATTTGATTTTAATTAATTTATTTTTTTTATGCTAGCTTATTAAGTTTTTTTTTTAAATTTCTATTTATTTGTACTCCTTAATTGGATTCAAGTATAATTTTTTTATTTGATTTTATATTTTGATAGGTTATACAAAATTTTCAATTAATCAATGAAAAAGAGATTGATGCCAAATATTATTAATATCTCACATGCTAAAAATAGATTGCATCTTTTATTATTTAATAAGAATTCAATTACACATCTTAAGTATAGAGGTGGCAAATGGCCAATCGAATTGGATAGACCAACTGACCAATTTATTAACAATTTTATTAATAAGTTTATTATATAAAAAATTTAATTATAAAAATTAAAAAGGTAATTAACCATCAATTTTTTAAAAATAAAAATTATAACTCAAAATTATTTGTTTGATTAACATAAAAGTCAAGTTTTAAACCTTGATAAAAAATATTTGGTTTCTTTTTGCTTTTTGCTTTTTTTTTTTTTGCTTTTAATATTACTTACAACTATATGAAACTTGTAGACTTACGGTAATAAATCAAGGAATAGGACACCACACAAAATATACACCGATAATTTAATACGGGTACTGCTTCTATTTCTTTATATATATTGAATTAACACTCTATCAGAATACAAATACCAATACAAATTTAAAAACATTATCTTTTTTTATATATAAAAAAAGTTAAAGTAGTTGAAACAGATAATTGAGTTGGCTTGGCCAGTAAAGTTTGGTCCCTCGGTACGATTGACCGTACGACATTTTCCTTTTCTAATTTAATTTTTCCGATGTCTGTAAGGTAAATGATTTTTCCGATTTATTTTTATAACAATATCAGTCTTATTTGTTTTTTAGGTTTGTCCCAACTTGGTGACGTTGGGTTTAGATGGCATTAATTGGATGAAGTTACAGTTCAATGAGTTTCCAAAGGGTAGTTTTTCCAAATTGAAAGTGGTCAAAGTGAATTCTTAATCAACATATAAATGGTGCATTGATATTTGTGTGTATCATGACATGAGATATATGATTGAATTCTTTTCCTTATCACCACCATGTTGTTTGTCAATAAACTCTAGGCATGTCATAAGTTTTTCTCTCTTATTTCAAAAAGTAAAGCCATCTCAAGTTTCTATAAGTATTTTTTAATTTCAAAAATTTGACAGTTGTTTGACTGCCGACTTCATGGCTGTTCTCAAACTTGGATCAATCCTGTAAGTAAATACATTAAATATCTCTTTCAACTTACAATGTAATTTCATTAACCAAATAGAAAGCATTGGTCGAAAAACTGAAAAGCTGCCATATTGGTCTGAATATTAAGATGACAAAAAACCTTACAGTGATAGTGTTGCCTTCAGGTATTTTTCTAATTTTTCCTTTTACTTGTCATTTGCTTCTGCATATCTTTTTTTAATTAATTAAAAGAATCTATATCAAGATAATTGAAATTTTGTAATTACATTGTAACCTAAAAGTGCAGCTACAGGCTAGATAAGATGTTATTAATATATTTCATATTATATTATATATTGTAGATGAAGAAAATGGGATTAGTGAATCTTTATATGTTGTTATCCCCTCCTTATTTTGTTTGTTTGGACATACTATGGGATTGTCTTAGGCTTGTAGTTTTCATGAAGGACTAGTCTTCAAAAGAATAGTACTTGTTTTTTATTTTAACTAATCATTCTTTACTTTGTATGTATATGTGCACGGAGTTATATTTTACTAATGCCAATGGGTGTATTTATATGTTATTGCTCACTAGCATTCTAGTATAAAATCATTTCTTTGATTTACTACTAGTATGCAATCAATTATTTACTTATATGCAAATTACAAATCAGTTGTTTGTTTTACTATAAGTAGCTAAAAAGTGTAGATGAATGTTAAGAATAACTTGAGAGCATTTGGGTGGTCCTTTCTTACTTAGGTCTGATTGCTGATCTTTGTGCTCTCATTAAAGTTCTATGTTTCATGATTAACTCGTATGATGTTGCAAGATGCAAGGAAAATTTGAAGAGACTACTAATTGCAAATAGCCACTACAAGAAAATCTGCAAATAGCAACGAAAAAATAGCAATGAAATTTATTCCGTTGCTAATTAGCAACTAAAATTTACTTTTGTTGCTAAATTAGGTTATTTTTTATTTAGTAATGGGATAAAAAATGGTGGTATTCTGTTGCTAAAAAGAGAGGGAAATTTTAACGCCATAATATGGCCACAAAAATAGCAACGAAAATATCATTCCGTTGCTAAAAATGGCGCCATTATATGGTAGCTAAATTTTGGAATGAAATTTAGCAACGGAAAATGAAATCTGTTTCTAAAATAGCAACAAAATTCCTTTCCGTTGCTAAATATGGATCAAAAAATAGCAACAAAAATTATTTTTCGTTGATAAATTAGCAACAAAAAGAAATTTCCTTTGGTAATTTGGTCCCAAAGAAGTGTAAAAATTTTTGGTTCCAAAAATAGCAACGGAAATTAAATTCTGTTGCTAAAATAGAAACGAAATAATTTTCCGTTGCTATTTTACTTAGTCCTAAGAATAATTTTCCAAAAATAGTAACAAAAATTTATTCTGTTGCAAATTAGCAAAGGAATTAATTTTTGGTGCTATTTTTGGAAAATCCTAGGTATAAATCTGCCTATTTCTTCTTTTTTTCTTGTTCTTCTTGCACCTCTCACCTCCCAACTCTTTCTCTCGCTCTCTATTTTACTGTTTTGATTGTTTTGTTCTTTTTGGAAAGCCCTAGCTCTCTCTCTCGCTCTCACCTCCCACCATGAAGGAAACTTGCAGACAAAATTGTCGCTGATGGATTCTTAGCAATAGTTTCAGACTTCTTCTATGGAGCTGTAGGATTTTGTTAGGGTGGTATGTTATATGCTTTTTATTATTTCTCTTCTTGTTCCTCATATTTCATGTTGATTCAGGCGCTGTAATATCTTCAGGTTAAATAGGTTTCCCTTGGTAATAGATTTGCATAGAAAAATTAATTCTCTTAGTTCATTTCATCATTTTCTATGTTCTTATTTGGAACTAGACTCTATTTGTTGAAATCTTTAGTATATGAATTCCATTATGGTTTCTTGAGGACTCATTGGAATTGTTATTGTCATTGCTATTTTTAGACCTCCAATCATGTTTAATTTTGCACTGAACTGAGATTATTGTTCACCGGGATCAGTGGCATGAGTTTACTCCCTAAGTTTTCGACTCTTACCCTGATCCTTTTGTTTAGTTTCTAGTTTTACTTTTTATGCAGTGTTCTGCTTCTGATCTTGTGTCGTTCTATCAATGCATCTCTATATGTATTATTAATTTGTAGGGATTCTTTTGTGTTGGATCATTAAGCAAGCATAAGAATAAAAGATTTGACTTTAAAGCTTGGAAAATTAATTTATCTCATGGGATGGATAATATTTATTAATATATTGGTAGTAGAGGATTTGTTAGCATTTCATCTTATTTGAGGTGAAGACCTGCAATCATATTTGGATAGGCTGATATTGCTTTCACAATTGTTATCCACCTGGGATTTGTTTTGCTTTCCGATGTTGTTGGTATTTTGCCAGTGAAGTAAATTTGTTCTCATGCTGTTGTTGCTCTTTCTTGAAGGATGGATTCTTCCTATGCTGTCGTTTTGTTGTTGATGCTCTAACAAGTATGCTCTTCTGCATACTTCTTTTTACATTTAGATTTTGTATATTTTGTTATAAGTTAATGTAGATATTTACATATAGTTTACTGTTTTACTTTGCTCACTTTCCATTCTTTTTGAATTAGACAAACATTTGATTGTTAGTGGAAATTGTTGTTCAATGTTATTAGGAATTTGTGGTAAGATATTTCAGTGTTAATGGGTCAGTTTATTGCTGTCAATTTGTTATGAATTCTCCTATTCAAAAGTTGTCAAGGTGTGTTGATATGAGGAAGTACAAATTATTTGGAATGAAAGTCATTATTGTCATGTATTTATGCAGAGATTAATTCCAATTGCATTTCAGGAGCTCCTACCAAACAATGTTTGGGAAGCTATAACAAAATTAAGTTTGTTTTTCAAAAGCTTAACTTCATCTGAAATTCAAATATTTGATATGGAAAGACTAGAAATGGACATACCAGTTACCTTGTGCAAGTTAGAGGATATTTTTCCTCCCAGTTTTTTTGATTGTATGGAGCATCTACCCATACATTTAATACATGAGCTAAACTTGCAGGTCCAGTTCAATACCGATGGATGTATCCATTTGAGAGGTAATTAAATACCCTTTTGAGCTAAAACTGACATTGATTTATATCAAATGAGTGAATATAATTATCCTATTTGTGATGTAGGAATTTGCATCACTTGAAGAAAAATGTTAAAAATAAGGCCAGAGTTGAAGGCTCTATATGTAATGCGTATTTAGTAGAGGAAGCAAGTACATTTTGTTCACATTATTTTAAGCCGCATGTGATCACTTGAGAAAGAAAAGTTCCTCATAATGACGATGGGGGTGTACGGATTGATGACGATAACTTATCTATTTTTACATATCCTGGCCGAACACATGGACGTTTTACAAGAAGAATGTTGATAGACAAAGAAATGAAGGCTACCCATGGTTACATTTTATTGAATTGCCAAGAAATTCAACCTTTCGTGATGTAAGTTTAAGTTATATTTGAAATTAGTAAAGTTCTTATTCTTGGTGATTAGAGTTTATAGCTGAGATAATTTTTAATGTTTTTTGTGAATACGAGGAATTGTTAAGTGAGCTAATGTCGGGAAAATCATAGGATAACATCAAGAAAAAAGTGGAAAGAAACTTTCCTCTTTGGTTTGCAAATTATGTAAGTTTTTAATTTGTAATATGAGGAATATTTTAATAAAGTACTGTTAAACCTACAAATTATTATATCTATTGATTAGGATTCCTTTTTAAAATTATGTAGGCTTCTAAAAATAGAATTGAAAACAGGCTCATATGTGATCTTGTAAAAGGACCTTTGCAAATAGCTAAATCATATCCAGTCTATTTCATTAATGGATACAAATTTCATACAAAAAATTATAGGCATAGCATGGCAACAACAAATAGCGGGGTTTGCATATAAGGGAAACTGATTGATTATTTTTGCAAAATTATTGAGATACTTGAAATTGAATACCCTGTATTGTCGATAAAATGATATGTACTTTTTATGTGTGAATGGTTTGATCATACTCCTAATGTTGGAACAAAATTACATAATCGATATAATCTCATTGAAATCAACCAACGGAGAAGATTTAAACAATTTAAACCATTCGTGTTGGCAATGTAAGCAACGCAGGTGTATTATGTCCTTTATCCTAGTTTAAGACGGGATAAGTTAGATTGGTTGGCAGTCTGTAAAGTAAAACCAAGAGGTATTTTTGAAGGACAATCAAAAGGAGAAAGCAAGATAAATGAAAGTGAAGCATTTTAGGAAGAAGAACCGGTTGCCTATGAAATAAATGCATGTTTAGAGAATGAACCTTTAAATGATCCAAATAATGAATTTGTGGAAATTTTATCTGGAGATGATGATGAATCCATAGATGGGCCAAATTCTGAAGATGAGCCAGATTTTAATTTCGAATATTCTAAAATACAGGATGATTTTGATGTGCAATTAAGTGATGAAAGTGATTAATTTGAGTATGTTTTATTTTATTATATCATAATCCAAATATGTTATTATTGCATCAATGAATTATTATTATATATGATGTAATTGTATTGTTCTATTACAAAAAGAATGATCTATTTATTTGATTTTCAGGTACGAAACATGGCACCCAAAAGAAAGAACAATCTGTTGCCGCCCAGGCTCAAATTAACATTAGATCGAGATGACAGTGCACAAGTGTACCCATCTCATCCTGTATAGTCTACAGGTTTAGGTCTGTATTCAGATCCTCAATAACCATATCAGGTATCATCTTCACCTACTACAAACCCCAATGGCTTTCCTAATCTACCAAGTGATTCAACATCCAACAATCCAAATATATCAGGACACGCTACTCCCGCACCAGACTTTGGATCTATATCGACAAATGAACCAACGGTAATGCTGAGGATGAAGAAGAAGGCTTCCAACCTGGTGCAAAGGGAGTTGATGGAAGAATTTACATTAAGATTATCAATGATATGTGAGTATTGATCTAATTTTGTATTAGAAGATAACATTAGTCTATATATGTTCTATGGATATCTAATTTAAAATTGATCTAATTTTGTTCATATTAACAGGTTTATTCCATCAGGTATTTGCTTAAGAAAAATTAGATCCAAGTTCAAATAAGATAGAAATTGAGGGTTATGTATGGAAGAATCTATCTCTGCAAATAAGAGATTTTTACTATCAAGAGTTTGAGGTAAAAAAACAAATTGCATTATTTGTGATGAAATAGCCGATTTCATAGATTAATGGCATATTTATTGTATTTCACATTAATTAAATTATGTTCTTTCTTAGAAAGAATTTTTTTGGGATTCAAAATTTAATGGTGTCATTTATCAAGTTTGGAAAAAGCATGCTCGTCAACGATATAAAGAATTTGTTGCTAAATTACACAAGACTGGTGAACGACCTTCTTTTATTTCTGAAGAAATATAGGGTCGTTGGCAGGAATACTGGGCATCACCTAAAGCAATTGCCATTTCAGAGAGAAATTCTTTAAACAGACGAGGATGTTCAGACGGAGAGAGTTTAGCGGTGCACACTGGAGGAACTTTGAGCCATCATGAGCATGTAGATAAACTAGTAAGTATTTTTTTAGGAAATTTAGAATAATATTTCAATGTATGAATTTAGAATAATGTTTGATACTGTTGGATAATGATGGTTTAATATATTTAAATTTCTATGTCATATGAGGTAATGATAATGTTTGATAATGTTGGAAAATGATAATGTTTGATAATGTTGGACAATGATAATGTTTGATAACTGTTGGACAATGATAATGTTTGATAATGTTGGACAATGATAATGTTGGATAATGATAATGTTTGATAACTTTTGGATAATGATAATGTTTCATAATGATGTATTTTTTAGCTAAATTTTCCATTTCACTTGAGGTAAATGTCATAAATTTAAAGGAAATTCTGCTAAATTTTTTATAAACTTTAGTTTAATTGGTTATGCAGGAAAAGTCCTTGGGTAAGAGGCCAACATATCCTGAAGTTTTTATGTACACCCATACAAAAAAGCATGATAGTCAGACATTTGTTAAAGTCCGTTGCAGAAAACTCAATGTACGTTAAATTTATGTTTGTATATTAATTATTTAATGAAATATAGTTAATTCATTGTAACTATTGTAGTTATAGGAGTAATTACAAGAGACTCTCACTCAACAGCAACAAAACTCTGAAAATGTCGATGAGAGTCGGATATTTCTTGATGTAGTTGGTGGTAAGAATAACCAAGGAAGGATTTTTGGCTTAGGATCTATTGCAAATACATCCCATTCACATTCCTCTGCATCATCCACAACTACTTGTAGTAGGCGTTCTGAACCTTCTGAGAGAGTCATTCAGCTTGAGAATACTATCAGCATGTTGCTCAATACTGTAATCCAACTAAAGAATGAGGTGAAAGATCTGAAAAACAAGGACAACACCTCTCAATAGCCAAATCATCCTCCTTCACCAGCTACATAGTTTATATTTGTAATATTTAGGTATTGGTATTGATTTTGAGTTGTGCTTCTATATATTGGTTTCTATGGATTCTATTGTATTATTTTAGGTATCAATACTGAGTTTATGTTATGTTTCTATGGATTCTTATTCAGATTATAGATTATAATAGTTATTTTTATAACTAATCAATTTAGATTGAAATTAAAATCTTATTCAGATCCTTAAAATTTAGATGATTTCAATGGCTAAATTTAGCAACGTCAATTATCGATGGGAATTGTATCATTGTGAATTTTGACTTTCGGTTGCTAAAATTAGCTACGGAATTGAATTTCTCGTCGCTAATTTTAGCAACAGAAATATTGTATTTTTCGTTGCTAAAATTAGCAATGGAATTGCATTTTCCATTGCTAAAATTAGCAACAGAATTGCATTTTTCTTTGCTAAAATTAGCAACGAAATGCTTATTTGGAAAAAAATTTTCCGTTGCTAAATTGCATTTCCGTCGCTAAAATTAGCAACGATATAATTTTTCGTTGCTAAAATTTACCATTTCACCAAAAATGAGTTGGTTGAATTTAGCAACAGAATATCAAGTTCGTTGCTAAAAATAGCAACCACTGGATTAGCAACGGAAATTTTTGTTGCTAATTTTCGTTGCTATTTGTTTTTAGCAACGGAAAATACAAATTTTTCGTTGATATTTTCCATTGCTAAATTGCATTTTTCTTGTAATGAGCAAAGTGAAAAATGTAGGTTTTTTATAATGTTTATTTGTAATGCATATATTGATAAAAATAGATAAGGATTCGTAGCAAAAAAAGAGGCCGCATATAGTTATAATTAGGTCTAGTATTAGATAGATAGCTTAATATTATTTATCGGTATTGTTCCTTGCTTACTAATGTTCTCTGAATGTCTAAAACTAGTACAATATTTTGCCTATGGGAAGCTAAAAGTAAATGCTTACTTTTAATTAGAAATATGGATTTTTTAAGTTGAGATTCATACTGAGCTTCGTGCTGAGCTTGAACAAGAGTTGGAACATCAAGTGGAGCAGTGGGTCAGACAAATCTAGTAGCAGATGCAAGTACAACAACTTTTCCAGCAATGGATTGAGGAATAGATGAGTTTATTCACTTCTCATATTGTCTGTACTAATGGCTCAAGTGCTTCAATACATGATCCACATATCAAGTCATACATATTTTTTACCTACATTGCAGTGTTATAATATATATATCAGAACATCTTGTATATCTTTTATTTCTGCTATATATGCATGTATATATTACTTTGGATATGTTCCTTCTATATATGCATGCATATATTATTTTGGATATGTAATGATATGCACTTGTAAATACTAGTTTATTTATTAATATATATATTTTTATATTAAGTAGTAAGTACTCTATAAATATTATTGTTATTTTTTAATTTATTATTTAAATAATAAAACCTTCATAGTAAATTAAAAAAATTTCATTTTAAATTTAGAAAGTATAATAATAATATTATTATCGTCGTGATACTCAAAATAATGTTTAGCGAGAATCAATCTCGTATCAAATTTAGCAATAACAATATTTCTCACAAATTTGATGCTAAAATTTAGTAAGGAATTTGTCGTTGCTAAAATTAAAAGTCCTAGCAAAATTTAGTGAGGATTTAAGTCCTTGCTAAAATTTAAATTTCTCATAAAATTTAGCGAATAATTCAGTCCTCGCAAAAGTTAGCTACAAAAAAGTTCTCGCAAACGTTACCGAGTGCTTTAGCCTTGTAAAGTCCTCGCAAACATTAGTGAGGAATATATTAATCGCAAAATTTAGCGACAAAAAAAATTCTCGCAAAAGTTAGCGAGGACTTTAACCCTTACAAAAATCATCGCAAAGCTTAGCGAGGGCTAAAGTCATTCCTAAATTCAGCTATGATGACTTTTGTTACAAAATTTTTGTCCTCGCTAAACTGATTTAAAGACAAAAAATAATCATTTAGTGAGGACAATTTTACGTTTTTCTTGTAGTGACATTCTTACATATGTAAAAGTCTTAATACAAAAAGATATACAAAAGACCAAAATAAGGACTTCATACATCCAACTTCTCTTAAGACTCAGGCTGGCATTCGTAATGCAAATTATGTCCCTGAGTAAAAGTCCTAGCTCAAGAACCTATATGGATAAAACATTCATGCTAAGCTTTAAAGCTTAGTGTGGAACAAACTATATTAAACGACCACTCATGGTGGTCGTCGCCATTCACATACAATATACATAAGGTATAATATTGCATACATAATAACTATAAAATTAATTTCATAAATATTAAGAAAGAACAAATAAATTTGATATTTAAAGCATGAATATAAGCATATATGATTCATTGATATCAATCATGCACTTTAACTTTTATTACTCTTTTTATAATTTGCCTGCCTAAGTTCTATGATATGGATAAAAAGAACTGTGGACACCAGTAGGTATCAATCATATAAATACATATAGGTATTGAGTTATGGGGATACTCGAAGGTATCAAACCTATGGATCTAATGGGGTCAAAATTATGGTCCCAAATGGGGTCAGATTATAGCAGTTGCAACTTTTCCCTATAGACATGCATATCTATCCATAATCAAACTCTAAATGCAGGCAATAAACTATTGGAAATTATCGGTTACATGTATCTCATACATAAGCGAAATTTAAAATTTTTAACCAATAGATCTAATCTTGCCATGAATTTACAATATACATATTAATGGGAATAAGAAAAATCACCTTTGATTTTTGTTGAACAGTTGATTTTCCTTCTCATCGGATTATCGCAAACCACAGTGTCCAAAGTTAAATACCTCCAATGAGTAATCCACACTAGAGAAGGATTGAATGAACCAACAATGGAGGAATACAAGGCTGGCCGAAATCCCTTGATGCTAGCAAGGGGAAAGTGGCGGCTAGGGTTAGAGAATGAGAGAAAATCTTTTTTCTCTTAATTGTTCACCTTAATCCTAAAACCCTATCACTTCGATTTTTATAGTTAGGTTAAAAATTCAACTTCATAATAGGATTGGGCTCTTTAAAATTGCTCGAGAAATTTTAAATAGGCTTCTGAAATTATTAATCATTTATTTGGGCTCAATTAAATCCAATTTAAGTCATTTCACAAAAGACTATGCACAAAACCCACAAATTAAGCCTTTTGTGCATATACTTAGATTTAATCACTAAAATGAATTCCAAATCCATCCAAATTAAATATGTAGGCTCCATAACACTTATGAAATATATGTAATTTATTTTGGTCCAAGAATTAGGCCTCTAAGGCCTTCTATCAGCAAGTGGCGTGAAACCCTTCTTCTGGAGGGTTTCTGCGCCAAAGTCATTTCCTCGGACCTCTTTAAATTTCTCCAATGGATCTATTAATTATTATATCATCCCTATAACACTTATAGTCCAATAATTAATTATAAAATACAATATTTCAATTAGATCCATTTTACAGAACATTTCTAAAAAGTTATGCGAATAATTTTACTTGATCATAATTAATTAAACACTTTAATTAATTATTCTTTTATTCACTTCTCTATTCCCATAATAATATCAAATATTATTATCCTTGTTCTTTTACCATTTTATCCTTTTCTCTATATGTGTGTGACCTATTGGGTTCATGTCCATATTGATAATATAATATATAATTGTGAGTTCTATCATAAATTCACATGATTTAAACTTTTTTAAATCATGTTATCAATTCCTATTGATATTTATGATACACTATTATACAAGTCATGAGCGGCCTCTAGCTAGGCATCATGACTACCCAAATACCAGGAAAGTCAAGTGGTTTGACTATACTCTTCCATAAAAACAGTTACCGTATAATTACTCGTTTCACCACTTTTTTCTCAATTAGATTTTGAGTATGGATTTCTGTCAACTCATATGAATCTAATTATGTATGTTCTATTAATTTTAACCATTGTTCCCAAAATGCCCTTCATGGATCTCTATCCATCTTGGCATATTACTCTGACTAGAGATTCTCTGAACAAGGTAATTATAGAATCATGTGAGATAACTTCCCTTAATAAATCTGGGATGGTGAATCCTTTGTCAATCACTCAACTATCTTCAAGTAGGTCATGATATACCTAACCTCCTAACTATGCTCACCTCTAGTTGGAAGTAATCAGTTATGAAGTCAAAGTATACCACTTGCTACTTAAGATAACCTTGGTGATCTCAAGTCTAAGGATACTTGCACAACCGCTATGAAAAGATTCCTCACTGACATAGATTTAAAATCCAAGTGAGGATTCTTTTTGCAGGTCTCCAATGAACTTGTTCTTCTAATAAGCATCCACATGTTAGCTTTGATTATCTTCCACAATTACAGTTATGAGCACCACTGCTTGAACAATTCTAGAAGCATAACATGTGCTAGTCTGTCCAAATTAATAATGTCCTATCTTATTAAATCTATGACTATGGATATTTAGATATTAACACATTTGCATGCAATAGACATCTCATATCATGAACACTTCATGATTGCCTTTGCACTATGTTTATAATATCTAAGACTTCATTTATTAATTTAAGATTTACAAACTCATGTATTTAAACATAGCATTAATAAATGAATGATGCCTTTTATTAAGAATATGAATTTATACATACGAAATACATCCATTTTAAATGGGCTCTAGTCCATACTTTCTAACAATCTTTCACTTGCACTAGAGCCAATCACTCATATGTCTTAGACCCATGTTATTTATATGGTGATAATGCTTTATCTAGGAAAGTGTTTTAGTGAGGGGATCCGCCACATTATCATCTATGGGGATCCTTTCTATTTTTACATCATTTCTAGCTACTATTTCCTTTATGAAATGGTAGCGTCTGAGAACACACTTGGATCACTAATGAGACCGTGGTTCCTTTGCTTGCGCAATGGGTCCATTATTGTCACAATATAAAGGAATCGAATCAACAATGCTAGGCATCACTTTTAGTTCAGATATGAACTTTTTGATCCAGACTGCTACTTTCGAAGCAGCAATATACTCAGCTTCTGTCATGGTATCAGTAGTTGTTTCTTGTTTGAAACTGTTCCAACTAACTGCCCCTCCTCCCATTATGAACACATAACCAGACTACGATTTACAATCATCTCTATCAGATTGAAAGCTGGCATCCGTATACCCAATTACTTCCAAATTGCCCTCTCCATATACCAAGAATATATCCTTAGTCATTCTCTAGTACTTAAGGATATTCGTGACAGCTGCCCAATGATCCTCTTCAAAATTAGATTGGAATCTACTTGTGACACTCAAAGCAAAAGCTACATCTGGACATGTACATGACATAGCATACATGATAGAACTAATTATAGATGCATATGGTATTTTATTCATGCTCTCTTTATCCTTTAGTGTCTGTAGACATATAGACTTAGAAAGGTATTTCCCATGCACCATAGGTATAAACCCTTTCTTAGAGAGATCCATATTGAACCTCTTTAATACTTTATCTATATATGTACTTTGAGAAAGACCTAGCAACCTATTGGATCTATCTCTATAGATCCTTATTCCCAAAATATAGGATGCTTCTCTAAGGTCTTTCATAGAGAATTGCTTGGATAACCATATTTTAACATATTGGAGAAGAGAAATGTCGTTTCCCATGATCAATATGCCATCCACATATAGAACTAGGAAGACAATTGCACTCCTACTGACCCTTTTATATACACAAGGTTCATTTTCATTATGTGAGAAACCAAACTCTTTGATTGTCTCATTGAATCATATGTTCCAACTCCTAGAGGCTTACTTCAATCCATAAATGGATCTTTAAAGCTTGAATAATTTTTCGCCATTTCCTAATATGAACCCTTTTGGTTGTGTCATATACACATCCTCAGTCAGATTTCTATTTAGGAAAGTTGTCTTCACATCCATTTGCCAAATCTCATAATCATAATGAGCTGCAATGGCTAAAAGTATTCTTATAGACTTAAGTATTGCTACAGGAGAAAAAGTTTCATCATAGTCCCACTGTCCTCTCGTAGGAGAAATTCTCTTTCCAAAAAGACAGCATGCCTTAAAACAAATACCTTTTGTTCTAAAGGATGGTAGAAATAATATCCAAACATTTCTTTTGGATATCCCACAAATAAATATTTGTCAAACTTAACATCTAGTATGTCTGACACTGTCCTCTTCACATAAGCAGGACAACCCTATACTTTTATATGAAAAAGTGTTGGTTTCTTATTATTCCACATCTCATATGGAGTAACATCAACTGATTTACTAGGAACTCTGTTTAACACATAAACAGCAGTTTCTAGTGCATATCCCCAAAATGACTTAGGCAAGTCTGGTTCGCTCATCATGGATAGAACTATATCTAATAGTGTTCGATTTCTCCTCTCAGATACACCATTGTGTTGTGGTGTATATGGTGGAGTCCATTGAGATAAAATTCTATTATCTCTAAGATAATCTTGAAATTTTTGGCTTAAGTATTCTCCACCTCAATCTGATCTAAATATTTTAATACTCTTGCCAAGTTACTTCTCTACTTCATTTCTAATACTTTGAACTTTTCAAATGCTTTTGATTTATATTTCATTAGATAGATATATCCAAACCTGGAATAATCATCTATGAAAATAATGAAGTAGGAGTAACCTCCTCTGGCATGTGTAGTCATTGGATCACATACATCTGAATGTATTAAGTCCAAAACCATCTTAACTCGTTCTCCTTTACCAATAAAGGGAGCTTTTGTCATTTTTCCCAATAAATAAGATTCACATGTATCAAATGATTCATAATCAAATGATCCCAAATCACCTAACTTGTGTAATTTGGTCATGAGTTTCTCATTTATATGGCCTAAATGATAATGCCATAGATATGAGGTATTTAGATTATCTTGTTTCATTCTCTTGGTATCTACATTATGCACTTCTTTAACTAAATCAAGAACAAATATACCATTCTCAATTATAGCTTTAGCATAAAACATATTGTTCTTAAAAATGTAACAAAATTTGTCTTTTAAAGAAATGTCGTAATCGTTCAATAAAGAACTTAAAGAAATAATACTTTTGGATAATACTGGAACATAATAACAATTATTTAACTCCAGTATTAATCCACTTAGAAGAGGTAAATGGTAAGTCCCCACAACTGTTGTAGAGATGTTTTGCCAGTAACTGACTGTAGACATATTTCTGCCTTTCCAACTCTTCTAATGCTTTTAAGCCCCTGTAGATCATTACACAAATGAGATCCACATCCGGTATCTAATACCCAAGATTGTTTTAAAGTAATAGAATAAGTATTAATTTCAATCATATGAATACCTAAAGTAGAAGCATCAACTTGCTTCTTCTCCTTGAGAGAATCTAGATAGGCCTTACAATTACGCTTCCAATAACCATCTTTTTCACAATGGAAGCAAGTTCCTTTGGGATTCTCTTTCTTGGCAACCTTCTTCTTGAAAATCCCACCATTATTTGGCCGCGCCTTGGTCATCATCTTCTTCTTCTGCTTCTTGCCTTAAGCAGAAGTGACAACCATGACACTTTTTGAATCCTTCTTGAAGGATCCATCAGCTGTTTTGAGCATGTTGATAAACTCAGGAATAGTTACTTTGATCTTGTTCATGTTGAAGTTAAGCACGAAAGGTGCAAAAATTGGAGCCAACGAGTACAAGATTAAATCTATGTATAGATCATTATCCATTATATAGCCAAGTCTACTCAAATGCTCAATATACCTATACATCTTCAATGCATGAGCAGCAGCCGAAGTGCCTTCCACCATTTTGTAGCTAAATAAAGCTCGGGCAATCTCATATTGCTCAGTTCTAGCCTGAGAAGAATAAAGCTCCTCTAGATGAAAAATGATGGTTCTAGCATCCATCATCTCATGTTGCTTCTAAAGCTCTGAGGACAAAGCCCCCAGCATCAGACATACTGCTGCTTCACTATCCTCCATGTATTTTCGATAAGTGCCCTTGATCTCATCAGCATCATTTGATGAAAGTGGTGGTGGATCTTTATCCAAGACATAATGGATCTTTTCAACTCTGAGAACAATTCTCACTTGCCTGATTTAGTTAGAATAGTTGCTGCCAACCAGTTTGTTATCCAAGATTGATCGTATATTAATGTTTGATGTGCTCATGATGATGACCTAGATGTGAAAAAGATAACATGTGAGAGTATGTTCATATATATGTATGCATTAATTAGGTCTTTAATTAATCCATTTACTCCTACTATTTTATTGCGAATCAATAGCCCTCACTATTTAATCCAAGAAAACCCGATGGTTTTCTTAGTGGGCCAATATCCAATCTTTGATATGAAATTTGACCTTGACTGTGGTCAATAAATCAAACTTCATACCCTTGAAAGGTAGGTATCTCTATACCAATTGTGTCTTTACACAACTATTAGATCATTAGGTTATCAACTCTTGATACATGCATATCATATATGCATTCTCTAATCTTGCCTCTAGAACCATTAGCCTTGACTGTGGTCAACAAGCTAATGGGCTAGCTAAGATGACCCATTTAATTAGATTCGAATATATTTGATATAATGTGAGCTTGACTGTGGTCAACAACCCACACTCTAAAAAACTCTAGTTCTCCTCAAATTAATGGAAGGCTTATATACCTTAGTATTAGTATGAGGAATTTTAGTTAATTAAGTCTCATCATACATGGTTGGCATACATTGGTATGCATCCTATATCTATCACATAAATATAAGCATCCAAATATGGTATAGTTATGGATTTTACTACATTGATTTCCCCGAGCCAAAAGGAAAATCAAAAGGTCACACCTAGGTAATATGCATGATTCAAACAAGTAAAAAAATAATTACATTATCTTCAAACTTGTTGGATCTCCATCCGGCCCATCTTGCTCCTTGATAGTGGTCTCCATCTCTATCTCTAATTCTAATCTAAGTAATCTAATTACATATTACAATTTGAAAAAGAAATACAAACCAAAATAAGTGACCGGGACATGAAAGTCTTCATTGGGCCAAAACATGCATTATGCTCAATCATATTGGGCCTTGTCCATAACTATCCATCATGCCAATCATACACCCTTATATGCATTTCTAATGTATAAAGTAAAACATATAATGGATTACTAACTTTGTTTCAACTCTTGAAACATACTTTTGAATTATTGTAATAATGTGATCAAATTAGGAAACTTTTTCCATTTTGGAAACTTTCATTTTAGGAAACCTTTTTGCATGCATGTGTTCTTGCCTTAATTATCAATCCAATTGATTATTAATTAATTATCAATTGATTATTTAATTAATTAATCATATTAAATAATTAAAAATTAATTTTGGGCTTAAAATAAGGGTAGGTCGAAACTCACACAATAAACCCTAAAGTGTGTTCACACACAAACTAGTTTTGTGTCTATTGGATCATTTGGGCCTTTTGGAATAAGCCAAGCCCACTCCAACCCTTAAAACCCATTAATACGCTTAATTAAAGTATATAATATTTAATTTAAATCAGCTCCTTGGGCCCACCAAGTCATTCACTAATTTAAACCAAGTCCATAAATATAATTAAGCCCATTAAGTGATTTTAATAAATTAAAATTAATTCAATTAATTCAAGGCCCATTTTAATTAATCCAATTAATTAAAAACATATTAATATATCAGATATATCAAATTTAGAAGATCAAAAATTATTCTAAACAAGAACACACCAAGAACACATTAAGAACACCAATTTATCGAACTTTTCGACTAAACTAGTTTTCATGCAAAACTTGTTTGATTTTAATTTTATTTGATCCTATGGCTTAATATCACATATTAAATACATAAATTATCATAAGAATAATTTTAGAGGGGATCAATAAAAAATCAATTTAGAACAACCCCTAAAACTTTTATTGAAAAATAAAACCGCTATTCATAATGATTCTTTTCTCAAAAGAATCGTTTTTATTTTTCATTTTATATATTTGATCACATACATCCAGAAATCAATATTTTTCATTCATGAACAATCAAATATGATATTTTAAATTTTATGAAATAAATAACTCAAAAATAAAAACTATTCTGCAAACAAATATAGAATTGTAGATTCATGGTAAAACCAAGCTCTGATACTATGTTGGGAATTATCGGTTACATGCATCTCATACATAAGTGGAATTTAAAATTTTTAACCAATAGATTTGATCTTACCATGAATTTACAATATACATATTAATGGGAATAAGAAAAATCACCTTTGATTTTTGTTGAACAGTTGATTTTCCTTCTCACCGGGTTGTCGCAAACCACAATGTCCAAAGTTAAACACCTCCAATGAGTAATCCACACTAGAGAAGGATTGAATGAACCAACAATGGAGGAATACAAGGCTGGCCGAAATCCCTTGATGCTAGCAAGGGGAAAGTGGCGGCTAGGGTTAGAGAATGAGAGAAAATCTTTTTTCTCTTAATTGTTCACCTTAACCCTAAAACCCTATCACTTTGATTTTTATAGTTAGGTTAAAAATCCAACTTCATAATAGGATTGGACTCTTTAAAATTGCTGGAGAAATATTAAATGGGCTTCTAGAATTAATAATCATTTATTTGGGCTCAATTAAATTTAATTTAAATCTTTTCACAAAAGATTATGCACAAAACCCACAAACTAGGCCATTTGTACATATACTTGGATTTAATCACTCAAATGAATTCTAAATCCATCCAAATTAAATATGTAGGCTCCATAACACTTATGAAATATATTTAATTTATTTTGGTCCAAGAATTAGGCCTCTAAGGCCTTCTATCAGCAAGTGGCATGAAACCCTTCTTTTGGAGGGTTTCTGGGCTAAAGTCATTTCCTTGGGCCTCTTTAAATTTTTCCAATGGATATATTAATTATTATATCAGCCCTATAACACTTATAGTCCAATAATTAATTATGAAATATAATATTTCAATTAGATCCATTTTACAGAACATTTCTAAAAAGTTCCGCGAACAATTTTACTTGATCATAATTAATTAAACTCTTTAATTAATTATTCTCTTATTCACTTCTCTATTCCCATAATAATATCAAATATTATTATCTTTGTTATTTTACCATTTTATCCTTTTCTCATATGTGTGTGACCTATTGGGTTCTTGTCTATATTGGTAGTATAATATGTAATTGTGAGTTTTATTCAAAACTCACATGATTTAAACTTCTTTAAATAATTTTATCAATCCCTATTGATATTTATGATACACTATTATACAATTCATGAGCGGCCTCTATCTAGGCATCATGACTACCCAAATGTTAGGAAAGTCAAGTGGTTTGACTATAACCTTCCATAGAAACAGTTATCGTGCAATTACTCCTTTCACCACTCTTATCTCAATTAGATTCTGAGTATGAATTTCTGTCAACTCATATAAATTTAATTATGTATATTCTATTAATTTTAACCATTGTTCTCAAAATGCCCTTTATGGATCTCTATCCATCTTGGCATATTGCTCTGGGCAGAGATTCTCTGAACAAGGTAATTATAGAATCATGTGAGATAACTTCCCTTAATAAATCTAGGATGGTGAATCCTTTGTCAATCACTCAACTATCTTCAAGTAGGTCATGATATACCCAACCTCCTAACTATGCTCACCTCTAGTTGGAAGTAATAAGTTATGGAGTCAAATTATACCACTTGCTACTTTAGATAACCTTGGTGATCTCAAGTATAAGGATACTTGCACAACCGCTACGAAGAGATTCCTCATTGACATAGATTTAATATCCACGTGAGGATTCTCTTTACAGATCTCCATTGTACTTGTTCTTCTAACAAGCATCCACATGTTAGCTTTGATTATCTTTCATAATCACAGTTATGAGAACCACTGCTTGAACCATTCAAGAAGCATAACATGTACTAGTTTGTCCGAATTAACAATGTCCTATCTTGTTAATTCTATGACTAGGAATATTTAGATATTAACACATTTGCATGCAATAGACATCTTATATCATGAACACTTCATGATTGCCTTTGCATTATGTTTATAATATCTAGAACTTCATTTATTAATTTAAGATTTACAAACTCATGTATTTAAACATAGCATTAATAAATGAATGATGCCTTTTATTAAGAATATGAATTCATACATATGAAATACATCCCTTTTACATGGGCTCTAGGGCATACATTCTAACATAAACCATTTTCATGCACATTTCATTTATCAAGTTTAAAACCTTGTTGTATATATATCATGAAGGTATAAACATATATGCATGCTCATACAATTCCAATTAAATAGTCAAAAAATTATATCATATATGAGTCATATGAATATATTACCTTAAGGTCGTTGATTTCTATATACTTATCATAGTACTATCATTCTTTATGTGATTATAAAACATGTTATGCCATCATTTCCATGATCAAATTTCTCTAAAACCAAATAAATGATCATGGGAAACATTTTAGTAGTGAATAATTATGTATAAAGCAAGACAGAAATGGTGCATGGCTAAAAAAAATGATCTCTACCATGTATAACGGTGCAGTTTTGATACAGAAAGGTGTACACGGCTGAGACTAGACGGTCTCTGCTGTGTACCTAACATTTTCTTTAAAATAGAAGGGTGTACATAGTTGAGACCAAATGGTCTTTGACGTGTACATCACTCTTTCCCCAAAACATTTTAACTGTAGAATTCCATAATTAATCTTGCACGTCCCCAACACCTCAACCAAAGTTATTTTCTATGCACAATACTTTTAAAACTATGTTTATATATATCTTCCATTATTAAATCCACTTGAAACATATCTAATTAAAACTTTAAATTCCAAGTTCTTTACAAAATAGGGCAATATGCTTAAATTGTTAACCTGTTAATTGCTGCTATAATTTATTGGCTTCCTTATTTCATTGCTTTATTTGGATAAAACTTAAGCCTATCTATAAGAAGATAAACATGTAAAACCAATTCTCATTCCAATTAGAACTTACTCACATCATGATTCTTAAGCTTTATTTTCGAGCAATCAATTTTATTGGTCAATTAAACCTAAAGATGAACACATACAGCATCTATATTCTAATCTCTTTAACTTAACAATTATTTTATCTTAATTTATTAGAATCGCACACATGCAAACCAAGATTTGTTCATGGCTCCCATACCTCTTAATGAAGTTCAAAACTCCTACTTTAATATTTCAAAATCTCCTTTCGTTTGCTCTTATTTACTTCACCTTTTATAGAGGACAAGTTCATGCATTAATATCCAACTATTCTCTTCAATGAAATCCATTAAATCAAAAAAGAAAAAGATGAAGGAAGGAGATAAAATGCTAAACCCATTACCAAAGAGATACCTAATTTATCAAATTCTTCTCCTCTTAAAAGCTTTAATAAAAAATAGAAGTAAGATATAGAGGGAGAAAATCATGGTTTGAGAGAGAAATGATATGCTTTTTCTCATTTTGGTGATCGATACACTATAAAAAAATGCAGAATAGCGACAAAAATTAGCGATGATAATGAAATTTGTTGCTAAATGCACCATTTAATGACAATATTGTGACGAAAATTATTTTTGTCGCAAATATTATTAGGGGCTAATGGAAAAATAGATATTACGATAATTTAGCGATAAATAAATTTTCTTGTAGCAAATCATAGGCGCCAAATTTTTGGTGGGAAAAATTGCGACGACTTTGCGAGCATAGAACCCTAGCTAACTCTTAATTCATGGCGTGAATGATCTATAAAACATATAACGAGGACTTAATCATCGCTAATTTTGAGAGAAACAAATTCTCGCTAATTTAGCGAGAACTTAACGGTTAAGTAATGCCAAATTTGATCTATGAAGCATATAACGAGGACTTAATCCTCGCTAATTTTGTGAGAAATAAATCCTTGCTAATTTAGTGAAGACAAATCTCTCGCTAATGGTTAAGTAATGTGAAATTTGATATATGAAGCATATAGCGAGGACTTAGTTCTTACTAATTTTGAGAGAAATAAATTCTCGCTAATTTAGCGAGGTTAAATCCCTCGCTAAAAGTTAAGTAATGTGGAATTTGATCTATAAAGCATATAGCGAGGACTTAATCCTCGCTAATTTTATGAGAAATAAATCCTCACTAATTTAGCTAGGACTACGACCCTCACCAATTTAGTGAGGATTCTTCCATCGCCAATGGTTTATTTATGGTGGTTATGAGGTTTAAAATTAGCGAGTAGATAACCTTAGCTAATTTGGCTTGAAATGTAGTCCTTGCCAAATGTGTAATTCATTAGGGATGTGAGGTTTAACAATTAGCTAGGACTTAATCCTTGCTAATTTAGCTTGGATTCTGCTCCTTGCCAATTTAACAAAGAGTATTCCCTTGCAATGGTCTATTTATGGTGAGTGTGAGTTTTAACTATTAGCGAGGAAGTAACCCTCGCCACTTTAGCGAGGAGTATTCCCTCGCAATGGTCTATTTATGATGAGTGAGTTTTAACTATTAGCGAGAAAGTAACCTTTACTAATTTAGCTTGAAATGTAGTCCTCTTTATTTTAGCGAGGATTATTCCCTCGCCAACTGGTAAATCACCTTAGATATGAGGATTAATAATTAGCGAGAACATAATGCTTGCTAATGTCGCTTCAATTCTAATCCTTATCAATTTAGCTAGATAAATTTTCTTAACTAATTACTAAATATATATAACTAATAAATATGCATCGGGACAATTATAAATACAAATTACCTTTTCAAAATGTTAGTGAGGATTATTCCCTTGCTAATGGGTAATTCACTTTGATTGTGAGGTTTAACATTTAACGAGGACAACATCCTCGCTAATTTAGCTTGGTTTCTATTCCTTGCCAATTTAGTGAGGAGTATTGTCTCGCTAATTGTTTATTTATGGTAGATATGAGGTTTAAAATTTAGCGAGGAGCTAACCTTCACTAATTTAGCTTGGAATGTAATCCTCACTAATTTAACTTGAAATGTAATATTTAGCGAAGCATGTAATCCTCGCTAATTTTGCTTGGATTCTATTCATCGCCAACTTAGTGAGAGTATTCCCTTGTCAATGGTTTATTCATGGTGGGTGTGAGGTTTAACCATTAGCGAGGACATTATCCTTGCTAATTTAGCTTGGATTACTATTCTCACTAATTTAGCTTGGATTTTAGTCCTTGCCTGGTTATTTGTAAAGGGGTGTAAGTTTTAACTATTTAGTGAGGAAATAGCCTTCGCTAATTTGGCTTGAAATTTAGACATCGTTGTTTTAGTGAGGATTATTCACAAGACATCTTGAAAAAAAAGAGAGAGGACGGGGGGGAGGCCGGGAAAGGAGTAGGGGAAAGAGACGGTGCGACGTTCTGCATCATCACTTGCGATTTTTTCACCATCGTTCCCTCCATCGCCGGCCACCTACACCTCGCCTTCACTTCGATGACCCCTCCTCCAGCCGAAAAATCATCAGATCGATAATCAAGGCATTGGCGATTTTTGGGATCGAGAGAGAGATTTAATCTTAAACATTTCTTTTCAAGCTCTAGTCCCCAACCCAACAATCAAGGTAAATTTTTTTTTTCAAACTCTTCACTAGTTAAGTTTCTGCAAATTTTTTACTTGCGATTTCAGAATCTCTTCTGGGTCTGGCCTTTACGGGGTTATAGTTGTAGTCATGGAGCTTTGATTGGATTGGTGGGTTTTTCTTCTTCTTCCTCTTCTCTGTTTTTAAAATTTTCATTTTCTGGGGGCGAAGAAAGTGGCCTCCTTTCTCTTTCCATCGTGTTCTCATCCGTGGCATGGAAGAGCTAGCCATGCGTAGGCAGCTCATCGATCAGCTTCAAGACATCTTGAATCTCTACGGTTCTCCTTCTTATCTCCATCATCAGTCTTTTCTCGAATTTCACCACCGCCACAACAACAATCCCAGGTCCTTCCCTCTCTTTATGGTTAGATCTTCTCTGCAATTTTTTAATGGTGTGGCCTAATCTGTAATTTTCTCTTTTAATTTCATTTCTCTTTCTGGGTTTAGATTTTCTGGGATTATATTGTTCATTGTTTTTGGGATTTTCGGTTACGTTTTTGAATAGTTATTCAGTTGGTTCAATCTAATTGGGATTGTGAGTTTGGTAAGTTAGGTGACTCTTGTGACTTGCCTTGTTCTGGCACATAATGCCATTTTAGTTCTGATAGTTTTTATTTTTATTTCATAATTAAACTGTGATTGCTTTTAGGATTATGGCATTGCCATTTCTGGGCAGCTTAATTTTTGTTTCCTTTCATTTTTTTTTTCTTTTGAGTCTTTAAAGGGACCTGGGTGTTTAGTGTTTTTGGCGTTCTTTGAAAAAATCAGTTGGATTGGCCGTTTAATTTTTGTTTACTATGATTTTTTTTGTTTCATTTTAGTTTTTAAAGAAACTTGAGTGTCCAGCGTTTTTTTGCGCTCTTTGGTCAAACTTAGTCAGTTTATAATGTTTCATCCCATGGAAGTTAGTGATTTTATAGTGTATAGATTCATGTTGGTTGCTATTGAGTTTGATTTTCTAGTTTATATCTGCTCTCTCTTCCAACCAGTCTGCATGCCCCCTCAGGAAATGTTTCATGGTGTTGATTTTTAAATATGGTTTTGGTCAACTGAAAGTCTGTTGATTTGTTTTACTCAGTATAAGGATCAAGTGATTTATTCTTACAGTTAACTAATTGGAATTTGGGGTTCATAGTTCATATCATTATGATACAATGAATGAACAAATGAGCTTAGGTATTGAATTCTTGTTAATTTTCTTATTCATTAACAAATGATCTTAGGTATTGAATTTTGTCGATTTTCTAATTCATTATGAAAATGGAAAGCTAGAGAAGAATAAGGGATGTGATGTATTGATGACAAGAGAAAAGCCCTGGGCCAGTGTCATAGCTATGTTTACCATCTAGTAGTTGGCCTTTGTACTAGATTGGAGTTGCTTTGTTTAATAATTTTAGTAAGGATACTGATGCTTCCCCTGTAGATAGCTTCTTTGGTTACAATTGTTTATGTAATTTAAGCATTCTGGTTGATATGAGGATGTAGGTTAGATATGCACATATTGACTGGGATGTTATTCCCGTGGTAGTTTGTTACAAACTAAGAATAGCAATATATAACATTCTTTGTAAGTTGTATTTCATTTTATTCCTTTGCAATAACATCACGTTATAGTTACAGGGTATTTACTCAAACAATCAGGCTATGAGGACTTTGTGATTAACTCGTTTCTTTTATGAATTTTTTTTTTTAAAACAATCATATGTGATATATCCTTCACTACTCATTATGCTTGGGATGATACTCTGTCAGAGAGTAGAAGCCTGCTCAAGGCTGGTTAGAAAAAGTGATTTTAGTTGGGGAAAAGATTTTATATCTTGTAGTGCTTATGCAAGTTGCACACATAAGAATGTAATATATTGCATATCTATTTTTTTGGGTATATATGCTATTATTTATGCAAGAGTTTTTACAGGATCGTGCTTAGATTTTGGACCATTTTGCTTTTCTTTTATCATAAGAGTCGCATTGGTGATTGAAAGCAAAGAAGTCTTCTTTAGTAAAAATGATAAAAATAGCATATGTTTGTTCATTTGAAAATTCTAAATTTGGAAGGACCAAGACTTAGAATTCTTATTTTATTCGGTGAATCCATTTAATACTACTATGGTCTTTTATTTATACATGTTGAATTGGATATTTTCATGTTTCTCAAAATATATAGGCTTTTGGTTTATCATGGTTTACTTTCATGGGGCATTTCAAGCCTTTCTGGGGCCTGTCTTCAGGCTAATGATATTTGTAACCATTTTGATATCATAAGTAGAATGTTTCACTTTTGTTGTATCATAGGTTAATGCTGCTTCTTCTGGATAGAACTTTAACATTGTTAACTGAATGACGTTGATTAGAAATTCACTTCACAAGTTGGTTCTCTTTGGGTTTGGATATCAAGTGGATTTTGTTAATTTTTATATTTGTGGAACAATTTTGCTATTACTTAGTTATCACATTGCTCATTCTTATGTTCTATGAACACTTGCTCCAACTACTTCTTGACCTGGACTTCACACTAGATTGAATGAATAGTGTATAACCAATTCCAGCTTTTTCCCATGAGATTCTTCTCCACCAAATTAATTTTTAATTAATGAAATTAATAATCAAATTTAATTAAATTAATAATCATATTAAATCAGAGCTTTTATTGGAGGCCTAGTACTATCAGCTTCTTGTATGTTCTTAATTCCATTTTATATTATTCTGGTACTCTAAATGCATGTATGTGCTTTATTGGATGATGATATGCTAAGTACATATCACTCAGTGATATGCATGTAATGACTCTCGTCTCCTTGACACCTTTAAGATAGAAAAAGCTACTATGGCTACGAAAAGGCTAAAGGAGCTTTTAGAATCTCGAAAGGCCTCCTCACGTGAAACTTTCAGTGTGAAAATTTGCTGCTTCTTGCACTTTTTTGTAGTTTTCATGATTATATTAATTGTTGAAATTTATTTTCTCCGTATAGGTATTGGAAATGGTAATAGTCCTGGAATTAAGGCTGGATTTGATTCCTAAAGGCTCTTGAGCTTTGTTTTTCTGACCGACTTGTATTTTCATATGAAGGCTCTTATGTAAGCTATTGAGCATGACCTTGAAGTTACACTAAGAGTGCATGAAGTGCGGTCTGCATATGAACGTCAAATGGAAGAGTGAGTCCTATTATGCTTTGCTACCTTACAAATGACTAAATCACCTTAAGAGCTTTGGCTCTATACCCTTCTATTCATTTTGATTTTAAGAGATATTTAAATCTTTCTGTCCATCAAACTTACTGCTTTTCTACCGCTTAACTAATTTAATGCATAACGTTATCAAATATAGACTCTTCAATCTCTTTCGTGTTTATATGTGTGTGTGTGTTTATATATATATATATATATATATATATATCAAGACATCCAGATTCTCTTGTTAAGCTATCTATTCAATGCTCCTTTGCAGGAGGGCTAGAAATGTTTTAGGATAAGCAATAGCTATATAGTATTAATATTATAATTTATGCTTAGACTTGTTAAGATTTATAGAAATGTTTATAATTATAAGTTTATAGCGAACCATTTTAGCAAATCAATTTATTGTTTAATTATGTAAAAATGAAAGGTAATATGGTTCAATGTCATGACCCTGCCCTCCAACCCACTCAAAAATTTGCAAGTCAAATTGGTTGGGTCATAAAATAGGCACCTTCAGTTTGGGTCTGGTCAAATTTTGATTTAGTTTTAACATATAGGTTAGTAATTTTATTTTTTTTATTCTCATATATATTTGTTAGAGATGAGAACTAACTTATGAAGGTAAACATAATCAAGGCCTAAAAAGTATTGGCTATACCCTTTCTAATTGGTCTTATTTAGGATAAGCAATTTTTAAGAAATAACACAAAAACTCTAAAAGTTAAATTACATATTGAACATAGTAATTGCTAAGTTCATACATTTTTTTAATCATAAAAATGATCTTGATATTCTTTTAGCAATTAAGAAGTTATAGTCATAATTTTTTTTGTCTTTGCATTACCTCCTGAATATAGGAGACTCATCTATATATGAAGTATATAGGTCATATTTTGCTTCTTTATTGTTACTATTGCATTTATTCATCTGTATAAATGTACTATTTTACTTTTTTTTTGTATCTAATCAAGTTATGCAAACGCTAATCGGATGTTCAAGATCAATATTTGGAATATCAAGTTCTAATAATGATACTAGGTAGAGTTCTTGCTTATCTGCAATCAATCACTACACAACTATATGAACTAAAAGTAGTTGTCATTTTATAAACTTTTTACGACTTTTAATTGTTACTGTTATATATGGATGTATTATTTTGGATATATTATTAAAAATGTTATATACTTGTAAATAACAATTTATTCATTAATATATATATATATATATATTTATATTAAATGTTGAGTGAATATAAATTTTTTATTTTTTAGTTTATTATTTATTATTTAAATAATAATTTTTTCGTATTAAGTTAAGAAAACAAAAAAATTTCATATCAACATTCTGCGATGATAAATTTCATGCTAAATTTAGCAAGAATAATATTTGTTACAAAATGCATGCTAAAATTTAGTAAGGAATTTGTTCTCGCTAAAATTTAGCGATAATTTAGTTCTAACAAAACTTAGAGAGGACTAAATTCTCGCAAAACTTAGTGAGGACTTTAATTCTTGCTAAAGTTAGCGAGGAACAAATCCTTGCAAAACTTAGCGAGGACTTTAATTCTCGCTAAAGTTAGCGAGGAACAAATTCTTGCAAAATTTAGCGAGGACTTTAATTCTCGCTAAAGTTAGCGAGGAACAAATCCTTGCAAAACTTAGTGAGGACTTAATCCTCGCTAAAGTTAGCAAGGAATAAATCCTTGCAAAACTTAGCGAGGACTAAATCCTCGCAAAACTTAAATCCTCACTAAATTCAGTTAGGATAACTTTTGTTACAAAATTTTTATCCTTACTAAATCATCGCTAAATTATCAAAGACCCCGCTTATTTGCATTTTTCTTGTAGTGATATGAACACAACCTTTTATTCCCTATTTTTCTCCTTTCATTCATGTGAAAATTCTAGAGGGAATGAGTGGGATGTGGGACCTATTAAAAACTTCACTTAACTCCATCCTATTTCCTCCATTAAATTCTACACTTAACTTCCTTTTTAAATTCAATTACACCTTTAATTATTCTTATGCTGCAATTACACATATAAATAACATAATATAAAAGACCAACTTACCCCTTTTTAGGCCCTGACATAATTCATCAATTAATTTAATATTTATTAACTATAATTATCATTAATTGTGTATATAATTTCTTAGGGCCTATGTTGGGACCTCATACCAAATATTTAACTTCATTACCTGAATATTAACATTAGATGCATCAATAGCTAATTCAGGCTAGGTATTTTGATCATATACTAATTTTTTAGTTTGATCACCATATCTTCTAGCATTATGTCTAATCTTACCATATACCCTACACTTAATAGTGATATTGACTTTTTTGGAAAATCTTTGGCTTCCAACAGCTTCATCTATGCTTTTAGTATTTCTTTGTTGGGCTTTTTTAATCTTTCAATTTCTCTAGTTCCTTAGGTTGCTTCCTTATTCACTTAGACTTTCTTCCTCTTTTTTTTTTTTTGGTTTAAAGGGGGGTGGGGAGGGTAATAACATTAGTTCCATCACTCACTTCAGGCCATAAGTCTTTAACATTAGTTGGGTTAATGAAATAGGAGTATACTTTCTTAAATGCATCAACATTGTAGTACTCACTCGCATAATTATAAAGGTTATCATTATTTGCAATGAGACCAGTAGTTGCATGTGGATATAACAACCTTACCAACTCCCATCTTCTACAAGTCATAGCAACTAAATCAACTATGTAAAGCCCCTCTAGACCATTCACTTGGAATTTTGCACGACCTAATTTCTAAACCTCAAAGTAACAAACAACTTCTCTAATTTTCTTAAACTTCTTTTGGACCTTTGGACAAATTTTACCACTATATTTTTTTATCCATTCACGCTTCTTATACAACTTTTTCATCAACTTAGATTTGATAATTTTCAACATTGTTATAATTAGCATGTCTCTCTTTTCTAATATGTACCTTCATAAATAATAGACGCATAAAGTTAAAGCTATATAATTGGATTGTGCTTAATTAATGAGATATAATTCAAAGAAGCAAAATAAATTTGAAGTTAAAAGGAAAAAAGTATATTACAATAATAATTGATTAGGAAATATTAGATCTACATCCAGAACTATATCTGCATATTAAGAAATTAAATGCAAATATCAGCTGTATAAATACATACAACTTGATGCCAAAAAAATATTACTTACCTATTAACACTTTCACACAAATTGTTCAAGAGCATATCGCACTTGGTTTTTATCTTGAACTAATTAGCCTATATCCAACGTTGAAAGCTCTTTTTAATGAGCCCAAACAAACATAAAAACCATTAAATTGGCTTTTTTCCCTCCATATGACAACAATAATATCAGAATTAGTCTCCATAAGTTCAGCCTAATTCTTGCTCTCATGATAAAAGCTTGTATTCTTGCTTATTTATGCTCTTATGTTACATAGAACATAGTACACATGACTCATTTATACTAAAATATTTTAGGGTATAATCAAATGGTTTTAGAGTAATTTAATAATGAAAATTAGACATACAATGTTATGTAAATACCTAAAAGAATGAGAGTACCATAATGTTAAGTCATCAATGAACCTAAAATATTATGTTTATATTTCATGCACATGAGTAGGCATGACATTAATGGTTTACGTGATATAATATGCATGAATATGTATACCATATGTTATCATACAATTACACATAAATAGAGAATTGTGATAACTATAGATAATTGTATAATTACATAAGATTGTATATCTATATGTATAACTATATAAGTATGTATAGAAATTAATATAATATGAAGATGGATGAAAAGATGTCAACCCTTGGAATGAGAGTGACATGTATATGTTGTTAACTTTATTGGTTATGTTATCTTGAATATATATGCTTAGCATGCTAATCTAATGTGGACATATAATGATATGTTTTAAGTATAAAGATGCATATGATTTGCACACAATGAGTTGTATACATATGTGCTTATGTAATGATAATCTACATATATTTATTTCCATATAATTAGAGTTATTTTGAATATATATCATACCGATATAAAAATATAGGTATAATTAATATGTGTTTTTTTAAAACATGGTGTATGCTCAAAAGAAGAGTGATATGAATTCATGCATACACATATTACTTGAATAAGGATAATCAAGATAGCTTGGTGATAAGAATTACTTGCAAATTAATACAATGAATTACATGCCTTTGATTACAAGTATAAAATATGTTTACTTCAACATGTAAATGATATCATGCTCACATAATGTTAATACATGAACATATATAAAGCATTATGCTAATAGTTATACATGTATACATATATATGTATATACATGATTGGAAAGATAAAAGTATAGGAAAGTTAAAGTAAAGAGAACAATATTGTCTACGTATATGTGTAGGATGTGGATAGATAGGCATGCCAATAAGGGTATATTGCAGCTACCATAGTTGGATCCCATTTGGGTCGTAACGTAATATTGTTTCCATTTGGATAATAATATCGGCCCTGTTCGGGTCGTTAGCTGACTCTATTTAAGTTTGCTTAATCAATTTATAGTACAAATTTGACCCCAATTGGGTCTATAGTATGATACCTTCGGGTATCTTTATTATACCTTCGAATACCAAAGTATCACCTATTATCCATTTCTTTATAAAAGTGCAAGCTAGGCCTAATACAAAATATAAAAAAAGCACCATGTTAAGCTAAAATAAAGAGAAGCATGATAACTTTTTACTTGATTTGCATATTATCTTTATATGAATCAATGTATAATATATGGAAAAATATGATGCTAAGTGAAATTTCATGTAATATGCAAATATAGTATTTTAATATTGCATGTACACAATCTGTAAGGACCCAATTTTGATCCTAGAAGGATTTATGAGAATTTAAGGTAATAAGGTTTAATTAAGCATAATTAAATTATGTTTACATGTTAAGGCATAGAGGATTTATAATTTATTATGAGAGAAGGTAAAATAATTATTTTTATCATGAGGAAAATTAGAATAAAATTTAAAGTATTGGGTGCAATTAAAAGAGAAAAGTAAATTAAGGGGTGGAATTTGTACAGGATGATAATATTTGGGGTCAATATTGAAAGAAAGAATATAAAGGGCTAATTTTATAAGATAAAGAAAATAGTGAGGTAGATTTTTTAACATGTAAATTGTTGGAGGATTTAGTTAAAACTTTTGGTATTTGCACATACTTCAAGAAGATGCATGTAGGAGAGAGAAGTTTATTTTTGAGGGATTTATGGTGCTTTGGTTGGCACTTTGAAGGGAAAAACATAGATTTTTCCTTCTTATTTTATCTCTCTAAAAGTTTCATCTTCTTGCTCCTTTAAAGCCTAGAAAATTTTTTCCTCTTCTTTTATTTAGAAATTCGGCCCCTTCATCTTCATTAAGCATTTTTAGTTTTCTCTTTCATGTATGTGAGTGAAGTTTGTGGAAAGATATCTCAAAGAAGATAGCTAGCAAGGATACTAGTTAGT
Source organism: Excoecaria agallocha (assembly GCA_037975025.1). NCBI lineage: Eukaryota > Viridiplantae > Streptophyta > Magnoliopsida > Malpighiales > Euphorbiaceae > Excoecaria > Excoecaria agallocha. The sequence goes on along the minus strand of JBBPFJ010000335.1, from coordinate 95,829 downwards.
GGAAGAAAGGAGGAAGAAATAGAAGGATTTTAAGGAAATTGAGGTTGCAAGTTCAGGTTTGGGAACTTCTCTTTTGTTGCATGTGATTGTCTTGTCTTATAATTATTGATATGGTGTTTAATTGTTGTACCTTGAGAAGATGCCATGGAAATTAAGGTGAGAGTAGTAATTTTATCTTCTTGCATGTGTAATTTGTGGAGGATTGAAGATGATAGCTTTGAAAGAATAAGTGGTTAGTTCATTGGAATTTTTGCATGTGTATATCTTAAATCTTATGTGATATAATTATGTCAAAATTAAGGTTAAAGGATATAGGAAATAAGAAAATAAAGCTCAACTCTTAAGATAGGTTATATAAAGGACAATACATGTAAGTAATTTATGAACCAGTTTATGTATTTTTGGCATATCTCAAGTTTTATAACTCTAAATTAGGTAATAATGTAATATCAATTGATAATTACTCCTAAGACATGTTCCTACAACTTTATAGAAGAAACCTAATGTTAATTCTGCCTTTAAATGGTTTCAATTTTAACTTGAATTTTGTAATGTATTGTTGTCTAGTGTAGTGGATAGGTTGCATTATTTTAAGTATAACTCATAGTACAGAGGCCAAAATTCTATGTGGTCAAATTATAGATAAACTAGATTTCCATTTTTATATTTTCTATGAAGAACAGATAGTCCGATTCTATTTTTAAAAATGCCAAATTTTAGCTTGAAATTGGAACTGTATGCAAACCTGTATTTAGGAATAGTTTTTAGTGTTTTGACCATATCTTGAAACTTAAAAATGATATTGATATTATTTTTTATGTTCCTGAAACTAGAAACATAGTGGAATAAGTTTGTAGAAGACCATTTTGGCTAAAAATATCGTTTTGTAGGTCAAAAATATCTTTCAAAATGAACTTGAAAATCTATCTATAGGCAAAATTAGACCTCACGATTAGCATTAATTTTGGTACTGACCGTGGGCCAATCTAGAATCTAATCTATACCTATGTCACAGTTAGCACTCTTTTAGTAACAACTATGACCCTTCCCTGGTTCACTTATAATTGATTTTTGAGCCTCAAATTGTTACCAAAGCATATCTAAACATCCTTAAATACTTTTACAGTGTCCTAAGTATAATACTAAAGATAATTTGTGACATTAATTATGTAAGTAGCATATTGATATGTATATATGTATGTTTTATAATTAACATTGTGATTTCCTACAACATCAATATTCACATAATTATAGATATTGTATAAATATATGAGATCGTATATTTATACATTTAAGGTATGTATCAATATGAATATTTGATGTATGAAAAATCACATATGAGTATATGTACGCCTACATTATGATGTCATTATATGTTATTATGACTAAGGAGTTGTTATAGTTGTGAATAATTGTGCAAGTGTAGGTGAATGTAATTGTGCATATATATTTGTAAATGTTTGTGTGTGTGTGTGTGTATGTATATATATATATATATATATATATATATATATAAAATCATGTACGGAGATAAATATGATATGAATATGATTTATATAGATAACAACTCTTTAGAATATGATTGGCATGCACATGTTAACAATTCTAATATGGTTGTAATAACTTGATTTTATATGTTTAAACATACTAAACCTATATGATCATGTGGTATTTAGTTTTAAACATATTGATGTATGAGAATGGACATAGTTCATCATAAAGCTATGTATCTATGGTTTGTATATATATTCCTAGTGGATAGATATCATACATTCACAATTCTTATAATTATACTTTGGGAAGTATAATAGTTCAAACTTGAGCAAACATGAAATTATAAGCATATTCAAATGTGTTCTTAAGCATATGGCATGTTTGTAAGAAACATGAAAATTTAGATATGTTGGCATGTATATTTTGAATAGAGACACTCAATATAACATGATGATATATGTTGTTTATATATGTGTTCATGTGGAGATACATGCCTTGATCTCGTTGCAAATAAAGAATAGCAATACTCAAAAGTGAAAATGATCACATGTTGATTACCTTACATAGTTTCACACGAATATATATTTTTATAAATGTATATATATTTATATATTTGAATAAAGTTAAGTAAAAAGCAAAGTGAGTTTTTGTAAAGAGATTTAACTGTGTGCATTGAGTTTAGGATGTGGATAGATAGGCATGCCTATAAGGGTATCTTGCAGTTGTAAAATTTCAACCCCGTATGGGTTATAGTTAATCCTATTTGGGTGACTAAATAGACATGATCCCGTTTGGATCATAAATAACCCTATTTGGATTGTAATCAATCTTGTTTGGGTCCACTTGATCAGTCAAACCATTTTGTACCTTCGGATGCTACCATATAACCATTATCCACTTCTTTAGAGTAGTGCTGCTTTATACCCAAATTAAGAAAAGCTTAATGTTTAATTTAAAGTTTCACAAAAATATGTCAATTCTTAATTTGAAATTCCTTTTATTGCATATGGAACATACATTTATGTGTGGGTTACATCATAAATATAGGTGTCTAGTGTAAGAAGTATAAAAAATACATTATAGACTGATAAATGATAAACTTGTATAGTATTAGTGCTTTGGTTATATTAATGGTATACATATGTACTTTGTGATCATGTGCCTTTTTCTTGATATATGATATGTGGAAAAGCATGTCTTAGGGTAAAAAGGTAGTATATTATTGAATGAACAAAATCATTGTCATAATTCCAAAGGTGTCCCCGTATCAAAGAATATATAAGTTATGTAGTAACACATATACATTGAAATGTTTTATATGGGTATATATGTATCCACAATGGCTGCATGTTTTGTGTTTATTAGTATATATTTGTTGTGTGGTTTCATGTATGTGAATCTAAGTCCCGTGACCCTATGTATATAAGAATAATCAGGTGATGATGTATAATTGATATGCTTGATTGATAGGCATATTACTATAATACACCTAATATTTTGAAACATGAGTAGCTTTATGCATGATAAAGTAAGCATTAAGTAATAAAATAATCATATGCTAAATAACTGATAAAGTACTAATAAGAGTATTAAAGTTGTTCTAGATCTGGATACGAGTGTCAGTAATCTTTTTAATATAAAGGGTTCATTTAAAGGCCTAAAGGTGTTTGAGCTTATAGGATTATATGTTATGAATAAGGCATCAATGTCAATTCACTATCTTTGAACCATATGATTTTCATAAGTTGATAGAAATGTTAAATCTTGTTCATCTCCTGATTTGTAACTCTATTATCATTGATCATTATATTATTTGAGGCATGACGAGTGCTTGTCAATGATCTCTGTGAGGAGTCATTTATCATGTTTTAAGTTCTCCACTAAGCTTTATAGCTTAGCATGAATTTTTATGCATGTAGGTTGCAAAGATAAGATTTTTTTAGAGTTGATATCTGTAGCGGGATGCGGGATGGCAACATAAGAGAGATACTGGAAGTGTATAGTTTTCTATCGATTTTAAATTGTGTTGAAATTTTTGTGTAAGTATAGTTGTTTAGTATTTGAAAACATTGTAATGTTATAAAGGGCTTTTATATATTTAAGTATTATTTCCTAATTTTCACATGTATTATTTTAAGCTTTTGTATAAGACATCCTTATAGTAATGTTTTCGGCTTATTGGCATAGTAGTACATGTCTAAGAACTAGATCAAGAGATATAGTTAGGTTACTAGATAAGGGTGTTACATAATCTTTGATGTAATTTCATAGTTTTTTCTATGCTTAGGATTACAAGTTATATGAATATGAATATGTGCATTGTTGATGCCTTTCAATAATCATATTGATTAATAAGCATTTTCTATAGTTATCTATTCTAACTTGACATTGATAAATGACATGAGTGACTCCTTACATATAAGAACAACTGAGTTGTGAATTCATAGCTTGTGTACATAAATGATTTAATTCATGGGTCAGAAATAAAGTATTAGTACAAAGTGTTAATAAACTAGAACTACACATAAGAGATAAAAAGGAATGGCTTAATAATGATATTAACATTAAGTCTATTAATAGATGCAATTAATGCATAGGATGCTAATGTAAATATTTTTATGACATAGGAATTGTTAGAGGAAATATATCTTCATATGGATCTAGTTCATTAACTTAAAATTCTATGATATGTAAGTTAACTTGATGTATGATTTTAAACACCATATGAATATTTTTAAGGTTATAAGTAATTGATAAGTAAGTGATTTCTAATAGGTGATTGAACATAAGAATTAATTGAGATTGCTTAATCTTATGAAATGTTTTGAACTTATTTATCTACTATTTATTCTAGTGAACATGTATGTTTAGTATCATGCTTTAAGTGTGTGTTTATTTTGATGACTTTCAAAAGGGGTCTTCCACATGATGTTTGTTCCCTACTAAGCTTTATAGATTAGCACGAGTGTTTATCCATATAGGTTGTCAAGCTAGGACTCTTTCTCAAGAATAATATCTATAGCGGGGATGGCCAACACAAGTCATGGAAGAGATTGGAAATATAAAGTTTTATTATGGGTTTTGGTTTATGAAGTTCTTATTTTGTACTCAGAATTATGTACAGTAAAGATGTTCTATATTGATGAAATATTATAAATGTATTTCATAAGTTTAATTTGGCTTAGTATTTCATATATATAATGCTATAGTTTTACATGAAATTGAGTGAAAATTCAAAGTGACTTATATATAAGTTGCATAATAGGTAAATAAAGACCAATTAATTAAGTATAGATATGATATATGATTTATGTATGCTAATAGGAGTAGGGTATTAGAGTGGGTATTACAATTTGGTATCAAAGCCGAGGTTTAGGTGATTTTGGTCAATAAGAGTCTAGAAATTAGTTATTTGAAAAGTTATAGTGCGTTGGTCTAATACAAATATCCTTGTTTTGCTTTAGTATAGATTAAATAATGGTTGATTTGAAATAATCTGAGAAATAGATCGGATAAGTTAGCAGCTTCGGGGTTTCAAATTTAATTATTCTTGATTCTACTATAGTATCTATTGATGAGATGTCAGCTTTAATAGTAGAAAGTTTACTAGAAATGAACCACAACCTGACTCAGATTTCATAAGAGTTAACTGATCATAGGATATCAAGAGATGTTAAAAAGAAATATGGGACTAGAGGAAATAGAAATAAGAGTGCAAAAGTGAAAACAAGTAAAAGAAAAGGGGTATTAGAAAAAAGTCCTTCTAGCATCACGTCTAGAAAAGAAAATTCGTATTTCATTGGAAACACAAATCTCTAATACATCACAAACCATGCAAGGAATAACAAGGTAGGGCAAAGAAGCTCAAATTCGTAAATGCTTATATTGTTCTAAAAATTATTGGGGTGTGCAAAGTTTGTCACAAATTACTCGAAACAGCCAGAGAAAAGTAATACATCATTAATGGGTGAAAAAAAAAGTTTAATGTTTTAGATGCATTTTAGAAACAAAAGGTAGATCATGGTGAAAGGGATAGATCTATAGATTTAACCATATCAGTATGAACCGATCGGATTGAATTTCTAATGAAATAAGAAGTCATCAAAGAAGCTTCTAGTAATTATCTTCTCCTCTTTTGATATTTATTTATATGTATTGATATGTTTTAATAATGGAAATGAATATATGTATATTAAGAATATTAGATTAGATGAGAGTTTTTGAGGATGGCATGTCTGAGTGATATATTAGACCCTTGTACCCATATTGGTATACGTACTAAGGGTAGTATACTTAATGAGACCCTAATTTCAAATTGAATAGTACAGGATATGTATATATATGATCGGTATTCAGATTATAGTATAAGTGTGTTAATAGAGTAGATAAAGATTATATCAATTTGATACTTGAGAAAGAGTTTATTTATATCTAATAAGGCTATCTATATTCGAAGTGTGTATGATGATAAATTTAGATTGATTATGATGCTTTATATACCTGTCAGTGATTCCTTAACAAGTGTGGACAATTGATTAAACATTTCATAGTATGGGATGGGGAAAAACATGTACATTACATGAAAATATGCATTTACATTCTATTGTATGCATGAAATCTTCATTTTCTCATAGATAGCATTACATGTCATTTGACAAGACATGAAAAGTATCAGATCATATGTATAGGCTCCAAATGAAAAGGGAACTAACAAGATGTACATTAAGCGCAATAACAATTTAATAATAAGAGAAGGTTTCTATCACAAAAAGATAAAGTTAGATAAAAGTATAATGTGATAATGTAAAGAATAAGATAAGCTGGAGAGATGGTATTAGATAAAGTTTGATTAAGATTAAGGCAGAGTTATAGGAATGCTAGTACTGATAATGGGAAAGGTTGCAGGTATGAATTTCGAGGATGAAATTCTTTATGTGGGAGAGAATTGTCAGGACCAAACATAAGCCTTTAATCCATGAGTGTTGCTATTGTAATAAGGTACATTTAGGCATGATTAAAAAGTAATTATAGTTAATGATGTTAAATTAATTGATGAAATTAATGTTTAGGCTTAAAGGGGTTAATTTGGCTATTTTATATTAACGTGTACATATGTTTAATTATAATAAAAACATAATGTAGAGGTTTAATTGGAATAAAGAAGGGAAGTTGGTGCAAAGATGTGAAATGAGAATAGATAAGGGAGCAAAGTGAGAATATTCCTTTTGATTAGGTCATCTTCCACTTAAACATCTTTCAGAAATATTCTATAAAAGAGGAAGGGAATTGAGTGAATATGAGAGTCTGGGAGTTGGTCACCAAGGGAAAAGAAAAGAAATCGGTTACTTTCTCTCTCATCTCTCAAAACTCTGCAATTTTCACTTTCTCTTCTATCTTTTAAAAGCCGGCCTCCTTTCATTTTTATTATATTACATATGATGAAAGTGGTGATAAAGGAGGTGTTCAAGAAGAGGGCTAAACAAGGACAAGGAAGAAGAAGAAATAAAGAGAAAAGGTTTTTAATGAAGGCTTTGGAACTACATGTCAGGCTTGGGAACTTTTATCACTTTGCATGTGCTTGTTCATGTGATGATTCAGATGATCAAGTGTAATATATGTGTTAAGAGGGTAGAGAGATAAATTATAATTATGAGAACTATGATTGATGGTTTGAATATGCTTAATTCTATGAAAACTAAGATGACAGTATAGAAAGAATAGGAAATTAGTTCATAAATCTTTGCATGTGTTCATTTTATGGTTCATTTGATTAATGAATATAGAATGCTCAAATAGAGCCTTAGGATTGTATTATGTGTATTTTAATTAAAAAGAAATCAAATATACCTATTTAAGAAGTGTAAGTTAATTCTCATTTTATTGAAATGAGATAAACCATGTTGAATTCACTGTATTATTCTGATATCTCTCTTCAATAGTTTGTTGCTTTATTTTATAGAAATTCTGGTCTTTAATTTCAATAATAAGTTGAACTTGAGATTTAAAGGTGTTTTAAAGTAAGGAACTACATAATTCTTAAAGGCACATTACTGAAAGCTAAATGTTATTGAGTTGAAGATGATACGCAAGATAGATTTTGGAAATTTTGCAATTTAATTTTGGGTTTAAACTGGTGAATGTTGTATTTAGGGATGAACACTCTCTGCCGTACTCATGATAGAACATGCATGTCACCTTGTCATGTCTTTTTTCTTTTCGTTCACATCTGCTTGCCTTTACATATCACGCTCGCGACTCCTATTGCGCTCACTATAGAAGCTTGTATTCTTGCTTATTTGTGCTCTTATGTTACACATAACATAGTACACATGACTCATTTATAGTGAAATGCTTTTAGAGTTTAATCAATTGGTTTTATAGTAATTTAATAATGAGAATTAGACATACAATATAAATACATAAAAGAATAATAGTTCCATAATGTAAAGTCATTAATGAACTTAAAATAATATGTTCATATAGCAAGCACATGAGCAGGCATGACTTTAATGGTTTATGTGAAATAGTATGTATGAATGTGTATACAATTATATTATCATATGATTGTATATAAATAAAGAATTGTGATAGTTATAGATAATTGTATAATTACATGAGATTATATACCTTTATGTATAACTATATAAGTACGTAAAAAAATTAATATAATATGAATATGAATGAATAGATGTCATCCTTTGGAATGGGAGTGACGTGTATATATGGATAACTTTATTGGTTATGTTATTTTGATTATATATGCTTAACATGCTAATCTAATATGGACATATAATGATATGTTTTAAGTATAAAGATGCATATGATTTGTACACAGTGAGTTATATAGATATGTGCTTATGAAATGATAATCTATATATGTTTATTTCCATATAATGAGAGTTTTTATGTATATATATCATACCAGTATAATAGTGAAGTGTACAGGCATGAAAATATAAGTATAATTAATATGTGTTTTTTTAAAACATAGTGTATGCTCAAAAGAAGAGTGAGATGCATACATGCATACACATATTACTTAAACAAGGAAACTTAGGATAGCTTGGTGATAAGAATTACTTGCAAATTCATACAATGAATTATATGCCTTTGATTATAAGTACATAATACATTTACTCCAATATGTATATGATATCATGCTCACATAATGTTAATACATGAACATGTATATAGCATCATGCTGATAGTTATAGTTGTATGCATATATATGTATGTACGTACATGATTGGAAAGACAATAGTAAAGGAAAATTCACGTAAAGAGAACAAAATTGCCTGCGTATATGTCTAGGATGCGGATAGATAGGCATGCCTATAAAGGTATATTGCAGTTGCCATAGTTCGACCCTATTTGGATCTTAACATGATATTGATTGTGCTTGGATCTTAATATCGGCCTCATTTAGGTCATTAGCCGACTCCTTGACCGATATATAGTACAAATTTAAACCCGATTGAGTCTATAGTCTGATACCTTCGGGCATCTTTATTGTACCTTTAAGTAGCAAAGTGTTGCCTATTATCCACTTATTTAGAAAAGCGCGAGCTAGGCTTAATAATAAATATAGAAAAGCATAATGTTAAGCTAAAAGAAAGAGAAGCATGATAACTTTTGACTTGATTTGCATATTATCTTTTTATGAATCAATGTATAGTATATGGAAAATTTTAACTTGATTTATTAATGTATAGTATATAAATCAATGTAATATGCATATATAATATTTTAATATTGCATGTACATAATCATTGATGTAATTTCATAGTTTTCTTATACTTAGGATTACAAGTTATATGTATATGAATATGTGTATTGTTATGGTCTTTTAATAATCATATTGATTAATACACATTTTCCATAGTTATTTGTTCTTACTGATATTGATAAATGACATAAGTGACTCCTTGCATATAAGAACAAATGAGTTGTGAACTCACAGCTTGTGTTCATGATTGATTTAATTTATGGGTCAAAAATAAAGTATTATGATAGAGTATTAATGAACTAGAATTGCACACAAGAGATAAAAAGGAATGGCTTAATAATGATATTAACATTAAGTCTATTAATAGATATAGTTAATACATGGGATGGTAATTTAAATATTTGGATGGCATAGGAATTGTTAGAGGAAATATATATTCACATGGATCTAGTTCATTAACTTAATATCCTATGATTAAATAACAGAATTCTTATATAAATCTAGCTTGGTTAACATATACAAATGAAGGATATGTAGGTTAACTTGACGTATATGATTTTAAGCACCATATGAATATTTCTAAGGCTATAAGTAACTGATAAGTAAGTGATTGCTAATAGGTGATTGAATATAAGAATTAATTGAGGTTGCTTAATGTTCTAAAATGTTATGAACTAATTGAGATTGCTTAATGTTCTAAAATGTTATGAACTTATTTATCTATTGTTTATTGTAGCGAACTTGTATGTTTAGTATCATGCTTTAAGTGTATGTGTTTATTTTGATGACTTTTGAAAGAGGTCATCCATATGATGTTTGTTCCCCACTAAGCTTTATAGCTTACCACATGTGTTTATTCGTGTAGGTTGTCAAGCAAGGACTCTTTGTTAGGGATAATATCTATAGTTGGATGGCCAACACAAGTCATAAAAGAGATTGGAAGTATAAAGTCTTTATTATGGGTTTTTGGTTTATGAAGTTCTTATTTTATACTAAGAATTATGTATAGTAAAGATGTTCTATATTGATGAAAGATTGTAAATGTATTAAGACTCACTTTCATAAGTTTATTTTGGCTTAGTATTTCATATATATAATGCTATATTTTTACATGAAATTAAGTAGAAATTCAAAGTGACTTATATATAAGTTGCATAATAGGTAAATAAAGGCTAATTAATTAAATATAGATATGATATATGATTTATGTATGCTAATAGCAGTGGGGTATTAGAGTGGGTGCTACAATTTTAGTGATAATAATCTTCTATTTGATCTTGAAATTGATAGAACTTTTCATGTTTTACATAAGGATCAAAGATGAAAACAAAAAGAGGAAGACCAAAGTTCAAATATCATGGTTGATCAAGATAGGCATAACTTAGCCAATTTTGCTATGCCCGACATATCAGGGAGTTTTGGAGGAATTGTGACATATATAATTGCCAAAAATAACTTTGAAATCAAGCCAAATATTATCCAAATAATGCAAAATAAATAGTTTGGAGGTTTCCAAGGAGTAGATCCCTATGCTTACATTTTGGCTTTTCTATATGTGCAACATTCAAAATTAATGGAGTGATGGATGATACAATTCACCTTAGACTATTCTCATTTTCTATCAAGGACAAAGAATAATTATTGCTTGCTAGTTTGCCTAGTGAGTCCATCACTTTATAGGATCAATTGAAGCAAGTATTCCTTCACAGGTACTTTCCACCCCACAAAATGGCCAATTTCAGAAATGAAATCACTACTTTTAGACAACAAGCAAGTGAGACATTTTAAGAAACTTGGGAAAGGTTTAAGGAACTCCAAAGGAAATGTCCTTAGCATGGCTTACTGGATTGGATGATTCCTCAAGTCTTTTATAATGGGTTGACGGATGAGAATCACAATATAGTCACTGCAGCCTTAAGTGAAAAATAGATGGACAAAATATCCAAGGAAGTGGTTACTTTGCTTGAAAAACTTGCATTGCAAGGGTATATGATAGATGAACCAACAATGGCTCAGGCAAGAGGAGTTTAAGATATTGGTACAATCAATTTATTGACAGCAAAGGTAGATGCATTCACCAAAATGGTTAGTAAATATCAAGTTAATTCTTTTGATAATTCAAGTATTGCTTGTGAATTATATGGAGGATCTCACTCCTATGCACAATGCACAATGAGTTCTAGTGAAGAGGCTAATTTTGTTCAAGGGGGTTTTCATCAAAGAGGAGGACTAAATTTTAATTCTTATAACCCTCATTGGAGAAATCACCTTAGATTTTCATGGTACAATACTTCATCATAACTCAACCCTCCAAATAACCCTATGCCTATACCAAAAAACCCAACCAAATTTCCTTTGAAGCCACCCTTTAATCCTTCACAATCCTAATCACATCTTGAAACCCTTATAGAATAATTCATCAACTAATAAATTACCACCAATAAACATAATAAAGAGCAATTTAATCAAGTTAATGCAAAGCTTGAGCAAATTACTACTCGTAATAGATTCCTAGACACCTAAATTACCTAATAAGCTTTTCTTGTTCTCAGCCTATGGGAAAGCTACCTAGCCAACTCGAGTTCCCACATAAGGAGACTTGTCAAGTAATAACTTTGACAAATGGTAAGGAAGTTGAGAATAATTAAAGAGGTAAAAAGTAAGAAAGTAATCAATTAAGACGATGAGTTAAGGGGTAAGTCTAAGGAAGTTAATGAGCATGTTATTGATGATAGTAATGCTATTGTTGTGGAGCCTAATAATGATAAAAAGAAAAATGACCATTCTAATAAAAATAATGAACCAAATGTTGATTTTGAGGCTTTCCCTTTTCCTCAATGGTTCTTAAGGCGTAATTTAGATAAACAAATTGGCAAATTTCTAAATTATCTCAAGGATATAACCATCACCATTCCATTTATTGATGCTATTAGAGATATGACATCATGGGGTAAGTTTTTGAAAGAATTACTACACATAAGAGTAAAGTAGAGGATCATGGCTTTGTTTTTTTATTTAAAGTATCCAAGGCTATGTACTCTAAGTCTCCACCAAAGCAAAAGGACCCCAGTTGTTTCACAATTCCTTATGTTATTGATGGTATTCCTTTTGACAAAGTTCTTTGTGATGTAGGTGCTAGTGTGAGTCTTATGCCCTATTCTATTTATAAGTGTTTAGATTTATGGGAACTCCGACCTACTAACATATGTTTATCTATGGCTAATAAATCTATTACTTATCCTCTTGGAATTCTTGAGAATGTGCCCATAAATATAGGTAAATTTGTTATTCCATTAGATTTTCTTGTTTTAGATATAGAAAAGGACTTAGAAATTCAAATATTATTAGGAAGACCTTTCTTAGTTATAGCTGGTGCCATAATTGACATGAAGAGAGGTAAGATCACCTTAGAGGTAAATAATAAAAGTATAGAATTTGATATTTTTAAGATGATGAGATCTTCACCTATTGAAAGTGTTAGTAGAGTTGTTTCCCTTGATATTATTGATGAGTGTGTTGATGATGTTTTACATGATTGTTTGAGGTAGCACTACAAGAAAATTATAAAATAGCAATGAAAAATTTGCAAGGAAAATAAAATTTCGTTGTTAATTTTGGTGGGAATTTTTTACTTTAGTAACGAAAATATCTTTTGTTGCTAAAAATAGAGGGAATTAAAAGCACCAAAACTTTACAATGCAATTTAGCAACAAAATTACATTTCTGTTGCTAAATTAGCAAGGAAATTCTATTTTTCATTGCAAAATTAACAATGGAAATTTTTTCGTTACTAATTTAGTAACTGAAATAGAATTCCATTGCTAAATTTGCATTAGCAATGGAAATCAAATTCTGTTGCTATATTAGGGGCATTTAAGTATTTTCCATACTCGTTGCGCTAGGTATAAATGAGTCTCCCCCCTCTCTCTCTTAGTTATCGTCACTTCTTTTCACCTTATCACCTTAATCCTCGCATGTGAGATTGAGGCACTATCTCGAAGTTGCTTTTCCTCTCATGCTCGCTCTCTCTCTGCTTCTCTCTTTTTTTCTTCTCTTTTTATCTGATTAATGTTCATTTTTGAAGTTGCTTCCACCATGTATGATGAGGAGCACTATTTTGAGTCTAAAGCTGATGCCAGAGCTTTGAAAACTTTCCCTCAATAGGCCGATACCATCAGGAAAAATGGTTACATCATTATCAAGAACCATCCTTGCAAGGTATTAATTGACCTTTTTTTATTCTTTATTTTTTGATCTATATCTATTTCTATGATGACTTTGATCTGTGATTTTTTAGATCTACTTATTTTCTTATGCGTTTTATTTTTTATATATCTGAATAATGGATTAGGATTTTGCATGTTTTAATTATAGTCATAAAGAATATTTTTTCAGGAAATTGCTGTGAGAGTAGGGATATAGGTTTAAAAGCTCGAAATTGTTTTGTTTGTAATAAATTTTATAGCTAGTAGGTAATTGAAGAGTAGAGGAAGCAATTTTTATTCAAAAAGAAAAAAAAATATAAATTTGTTATTTATATACCCTAAAGTTATACATCAGTTGGCATTCTGGATGAATATTATCGGTGCAATTGTTTGTTTTATAAGGAAGACAAAATAATTGAATTAAATTGGTTGATTGTTAAATATATTTTAAGGAATATTTATTGGGCATATATTAGGAAACTAATTAGGGAATTTTCATGCGCACTGATATTTAGATGGCATTTTTAATTAGCATTTGCTCTAAAATTCTATTGCTAGTAAGTTCTCTTTTCTTATTTCTTACATAACTCTGCAAAAGTTCTATTTTTATGGGTTTAAACAAATTTTCTTGTGATATTGATGTTGTTTTGCTTAATTATTAATGGGTGAATGATTTTTAATTGATTATTGCTATAATTATCTTGAAAAAGAATCAAGATTAAACAAATAGGGTAGTTATGTTACTGAGGAAGAGAGAGTTGTTCTTACTGAAAGAACTGGCTTCAGGTTTTTTCCTTTTCTTTTTTAATTTAATTTAATATAATTAATTTTGATATTACTAATATTTGAGAATTGTGGTGTATATTGCTTCCACATAATGGAAAAATCCAATGGACCTATATGCATTGTTCATTAATTGTAGCAAAGATGTCTCAACCAGATTATATATCACTAAAAAGTAACTGTTATCCATTTTCATATTATATTTTACTTGCATATGCTTATCTTATATAATTGAGAGCTATCTTTCTAGGTTACCTGATTAGCTGAATTGTCTTAAAGTCAACAAAATTTGAGATCATATATGTGAACTGGCTTGAAACAAACAACTTCTATCTTTTCATATCACAACTTGAAAATCATTTTGCTGTTGCCTTTCTCTTTGTCTTTCTTATATTACTATTCATTGAGGTTTAACACCAGGAATCTTACAATTGTTTTTGCTAATTCTAATTATGGAAGAAATAACTAATACATTTTTTACCTTTTCCTAGTGGATTACATGTAGAAACTAATATTCCTTACTATTTGGGTTTTTCATTGTAGGTTGTCTTACTTATAAACTCTTTTCTAGTGTTAAGTTGGGGAAAATAGAAGAGTTGTGCAACATTGTTTCTATTCCAAAGGTTTATCATTGATATTAAAGATTTCTTTATAAGTACTTATTGCCATTTTCTAAATATCAGTTCATTGTCTTCTTTTTATCAAAAAATATATAAAAGAAAATCTTTTGTCCAATTTTGAAATATATTAATTTTTATCTAGAAATTATAATATTACTACATTATGTTTATTTCTTTTTTTAATGTATTTTAGAGTAATTTTGTAATTTGCTTGGATTTCTATTCAAGGACTAATTTCCATTAGCGTTATTGTATTCTCTTGTTACATAATCATTACTTCAAGATTACTAGTGACTGCTAAGTTCAATGCCATAACGTAGGTTGAATATAGAAAAACTAATAGAAAATAATGGCGAGTTCTTAGTTTGTGTTGTCTTTGTAGGAATCTTATATACCTATCAAGGGCTAGTAGGAGATTTATCATCTTTCTTCAGTTGTTAAGTCAGTCACAGTTCTTATTTTTGACAATCATTATGAATGCTAAATGTTCTATTCTAGCTATGCCTTGTAAGAGACATTGGTCATTATGTAAACTTTAGATTGTTCTATCATCTTTTAAGTGGTTGTCAGACCATTTTAACAATAAAGGATGAAAATTGAAAACATTATTTATTGCCGGATGCTTTCATTCTTGACTGATGAGTTAAGAAGATCATTTAATTGAATTTTATTGAACTAAATCTTAAATAATTTAAATTGTCATGTAAATGACTTTGGGTAGAGATGTATATATTTGTTGAAACCATTGTTCCCAAATTGATTTGTCTATGTGCATATATTATGTAGTTGGTTTTCTGTCTATTTATCACTTTGTCTATGTTTGCTCGTATTCTCTAAGCTACTTTTTATTGATTATTTTTCAACTCTTACCCTTTAATTCATGCTGTCATCTAAGAAGTTCCTTGAACATAAATTACATGTATGCATTCATTTTTTTTGTTACTCAACTTCCATTATTAATGGTAAATGAAGAATAAAGACCATAGATATTTATTTTATAGGGGAATAGAGATAATTGAACATGACACCTTAAAAATAAGAATTTTCCTTATTTAGACTCCTCAATCATCATGAACACAAATTGAAATATTTGCCTTTGAATTTTACAATTAGGGTTGTATACTGCACTATTTCTTTATTTTTTGCCTATTTAATAGATACTTTCAGTTTTAATTCAATTTCATCCTAACTATACTTTTTTTAATACCATTTCAATGGTATTATTTATTTATTTTTTGGCTGAACACCATAATTTAATAATTAGTAGGGAAGAATAGAAACTGAAATCCATATATTCTCTTAGTAGAAGGTTTTGGATTTTAATCAATTTACTTTAAGAGGTTTTGTATTAGGTAATTACTGAGCCTGATATGTGATAAGCTTTATTATATTCATAGAATTATTTATTGGTTCAAAAATATAGAAAGAATGCATACTTGCAGCATTTTATTCCTTAGTGTACAATTTTCTAATATTTATATTAATATAAAAAACTCTAAAAGTCAATATTTTGTGCTTTGTGCTTTCCTCTTGTCTCCTCACATATATGCACTTACTCTAAATGTTGTCTACATGTCTGCCATTGATGTGTTAATTTTTCATTCTGTGATGTACTTCAAATGGATCAGTACATTCTGTTTCCTGCATATATGAATGAGAAATAGTTTTTTATTTTCTATTGGAAACATTGAAATTTCTTCTTTGTACTTCCCACAATATAGTTTTTTGTTTTCTATTGCCCATAATATAATTCAGAAGTTATAATACTATTTATGGAGTTTTTACCTTGTAGTATATTTGGTGTTTGCTTGAATGCTATGCTATTGTAAACTTAAAGATTATTTTTATACCATTATTGGCTTTTAAAGTAGGAATCTTGATTGATAATCTAAGGTATCTTTTCCATAATATTTTTTTTTGTATTTTTTTGCCATAAAGCCACCTATAGAGATCATTCATGTAATGGAAATATTTGAATTTGTTTGTTACCCGTACCTATTTGCAAGAGAGCTCATATATTTATGCCATATTATTTTTCATAAGACTACTTGGTAGGAATTTGTCACTACACTTTTGCTAATAGTAGAATAATAGGTAGTTTCAACAATTATAATAGTAATTATTTTTGTAAAACATCAATAATATTTTAGTGACGAAATAGCGATGTAAAATCCATCACGAGTTTTTTTATAATGGTGGCTGAATTTACCAACACAATTACTAACGAAATTACTAATTTTGTTGCTAAAAGTAGCAATGGAAATACTATTCCTTTGCTAAATTTAGCAATGAAAATCAATTTCTATTACTAAAAATAGCAACCATCAAATTTGAAACCACTTGTTTTGTTGCTATTTACCGTTGCTAATTTTGATTAGCAACGAAAATTCAATAATTTTCATTGCTATTTGGGTATTTTCTTGTAGTTTAAGAGCCTTATGCTAGAAAGAATGCACAAGTGCATCAATTAAAAGTTAATTTATTCCCTTTTCGTAGGCCCTCAAGGTTTGAACCCTTGAACAAGGATGATGACCTAAAGGATGGCTTATAAAAAGAGGAAGCAAAGTTAGAACTCAAGCCTCTACCATCAAATTTGATATGTATTTTTCTTTATTAAAACTCACAATTATCCCTTATAGTTAATTCATCTTTGCCTAATAATCATGTGAATGCTCTACGTGTTGTTTTGCTTAAGCATAAGAATGCTATGGGTTATTCCATAAGTGATTTAAAAGGGATTAGCCCTAAGATTTGTATGCATATGATCTTATTAGAAAATGATGTTAAGCCTTCAATTGAAGGTCAAAGGCATTTAAATTGTACTCTTAAAGAAGTGGTGAGGAAGGAAGTGATTAAGCTCTTAGATAATGAAATTATATAATCTATTGGTGATGGTAAATAGATGAGCCCCATTCAAGTCGATCCTAAGAAGGGAGGCTTGATGGTTGTTAAGAATGAGAGGAATTATTTGATACCTACTAGGACTATCACAAGATGGCATATGCGTATTGATTCTAGGAAGTTAAATAAAGCCACCAAGAAAGGTCATTTTCCATTACCTTTTCTTGATCAAGTCTTAGAAAGGCTAGCTAATTTTTCACATTTTTGCTATCTAGATGGTTTAAGTGGTTCTTTTAAATACCTATTCATCTTAATGATCAAGCTAAAACTTCATTTATATGTCCCTATAGTACTTTTGTCTTTAGGAGTATCCTTTTAGTTTGTCCAATGCTCTCGCTACTTTTTAAATATGCATGTTTTCAATCTTTAGTGATTTAATTGATAAATTTTTTGAAGTTTTTATGGATGATTTTAGTATTTATGGATCTAAATTTGACCATTATTTAGAGAATCTTTCTAAAGTTCTTGATAGGTGTATGAATCATGGTTTGGTGCTTAATTAGGAGAAATATCACTTCATAACTCAAAAGGGTATTGTTCTTGGTCATTTTATTTCAAGTAAAGGGATTGGAGTAGATAGATCAAAGATTAAGGTGATAGTCAATTTGCCACCTCCAAAGTGTGTTAAGGACATTAGGAGTTTTCTTAGACATGTGGGATTCTATAGGAGGTTTATCAAGACTCTATCTAAGATAACTAAGCCATTATGCAATCTACTTGCTAAGGATGCTGATACTATAAGAAAATATCCAATTAGTAACGAAAATTATTGATTTTTCATTGCTCATAAAAACTAGCAATGGAATGAGTGGTTGCAAATTTGATGGTTGCTATTTTTAGCAAGGAAATTGATTTTCGTTGCTAAATTTAGCAATGGAATTCAAAATTCGTTGCAAAATCCATGTACAATTCCGTGAATTGATCAAAATTATCAATGGAAATTAAATTTTGTTGCTAAATTTGGCAATGAAAATTCAATTTCCATTGGAAAATTCACCCACCGATAAAAAAACATTTACGAAGATACTATCCATCGCCATTCCATGGGTAAAAATTATTACAATTAATATAGCAGAATGATAGAGTGAATCAATAAAAAACTAGCAACTCTGTATTTGTGCTAACTACCAAAATATATCTTACAAAAACTCTATATTTTAGACAGTGTATTTTCCCAGTAAATTTAAAAAAAATTAAAGTCTATAAAAATAACTAAGCATGGGCAATAATGATCACACTAGGTCAATGTTCAGGATGAGGTTAAAAAGAAGTAATGAAATTGAACAAAGAATTGTTAGAAATAACCTATTTTTATATACAACTTAAACACAACAAAGTGTAAGTTGTTTCACCCTATAGTCCACCAAAGCAAGATTTTTCAGGTAATCCCCACCATTAAATAGGCCAATGATATCCCTTGCTTCATGACAAAAAAATTCATATTACATACAACAAAAAACTAAAGCACAAATAGCTAGATGAAAACAATGTGTGTGTATGTGCATAGACTTCCACATTGACCAAAGAGGCAAAGAAAAGGTAAGGTATTTGGCAAAATTAATAAAATATATTTGACCTCTATCAAGAATCAATTCCCTAAATGAAGAGGTAGAAAAAAAATAAAAAAGGTGTCATTCAAACTCCATATTGTCTTTTAAATTTTTTTCCTTTTTTGCTACAACCGATGCAATGGAGTTATCCAAGTTTGGATACAGAGTACATAATTTCATCATTCTATAACTTAATGTAGGAAATGAATAAAACTTCACTAATTCAGTTTGATAATATTTCTAGTCTACCCTTTTTAAAAGGAAAAAACTTATGGAATATGATTGTATATGAAAGGCATTCATCATCTTTTTATATATGCACATATACTTCCTCAAGCAGCAATGAAACCACCCCTTTATCATTTAAGGCTTATTGTCACTACCTATTTAAGCTCAATATATATACCCTACCTATTGCTTAATAACATATCCATCCTAAAATTCTAGTTTGTATCCAATTCTTATAGTTTCAAACTTCTTACATGCTATTAAATTAAAAACTAACTAATTCTTACTAAAGTTGTTTCCCCATGCACTTAATGCATAAAGGAAAAATATGGAATGCAAAAGAACCCCAAATTTGAAATATGGAACTATCGATCTAAAATAAAATTGTAGCATTGGAAAAATTGATTAATTATCAAAAGAATTGTAAGTATCCAGTAAGAAATTCTATAATGAAAAGATACCATTATCTTGAACAAATTTTAGAATCAACTGGTTTAGGGGATTCAAAGATCTCTAAATAACAAAATGACTGCTCATTACTCATAATGAAAACAACAAAGAAAAGGAAAGAAGAAACTCTTAAACCTATTTAGAGATGTAGAGCTGAAGTTAAAGTAACTTCTCTTATTCATCTCCAAGTTGAGGTTAATTGAAAATTGGAACTTTAATCTATAAACTAAACTATAAGTATGTATTTTTTTGGTATGCACTTTAATGATAATGTATTTTTTACAAGTAAATCTATAAAAACTAAGTATAAAAATCCTAAAGTATTAAGAACTATGAGCTATAACTACAAAGAAAAACCCTAGAATTTAAAAACCTAAAAAGATCTCCTTTATAACAAAACAAAATGCAACTTTTATACTAATCTACAGTAAGACACAACTAAGATAAATGGTCTCAGCTGAGTCCAATTAGTTAAAAAAAGTATTGTAGTAGTAGCACACTATTGAGATAAATGGTCTCAACAGTGCATACCCTTATAGACGAAATCAATCTTGAATTCTATATTGGACACGACGGAGACAATTGGTCTCAGCTAAGTCCCTAGGTGAAATGGTACATTTTGAGGATCTATAAGGCATAGGACTAAGACAAATGGTCTTAGCCGAGTGCTAGCCACTTTTTCAATTGTACTTTTCCCTTTAACTTTCATTTTCTTGTCATCTCTAAGTCGAACCTCACCTTTTTATGATTTGTCAAGATCTTTGAATAAGGACTTGTTTTTTGACATATGGTTAAAACATCCACTGTCTAGAAAACATAGATTTTTACTATCAATGTTGTTTTGAATTGGTAAGTGAGCTATGAACAACTTGCTTTCTTATTCAACTTTCTCTGTAAATTTTGCGTGCTTTTGTTCTCTTTCTGTTTGGTCCAACAATCAACTTCTTTGTGCCCCTATTTGCTATAATACCTACATTGGATTGAGCTTCTATGGGTTGATTCACCAAATTGGCCACTGCCTTTGCCACCACCACAACCTCATCTACGAACACCACTTCAACCTCTACCTCTGCCATAGCCTTCTGCATTTTCTAACTTTCCCTTAGAAGGCTCTCCTTTCACTTGAAAAGTTTTTTCTTTAACCTTTTCTTAGGACCTGCCAAATCTAGCTTCATAAGCTAATTGAGAACTCATAAATCTTAAAATAATCCTATTTGGCAGAAAAAGAGAAATTTAACACTTATAACAAGAAAAACATACAAAATGAGATAGAAACAAAGATAAAAATACACTAAAAATAAATACTAAATTAAAGTTATCATAGTATAACATGGAAGAATGAGACGCATTTGAAAGGAGTTTTACAGGTAGAAATCTTTGATGTTTAGGGGATAGATTTCATGGGTCCTTTTTATAATTCTTTTAGACATAAGTATATATTGGTCATGGAAGATTATGTCTCTAAATGGCTTAAAGCAGTGCCTACTCTCATTACTAATGACAAAGCGACTAGGAAGATACTTAATATGGTCATATTTCTTATATTTGGTACTCCTATAGCTATTATTAGTGATAGAGGTTCCCATTTTTGCAATAATATGATTGATGCTTTATTAAAAGAAGTATAGGGTAACACACAAGGTTGCTACTCCATATCATCCTCAAACTAGTGGACAACTTGAAGTAAGTAATAGTGAGTTAAAATGGATTTTGGAAAAGATAGTTTCTTCATTAAAGAATGATTGGGCATTGAAGTTAGATGATGCCTTATAGGCATATAGGATAACCTTCAAAACTCAAATAGGTTTTACCCCATATCAATTAATCTATGGCAAGTTTTTTTCACTTACCATTAGAACTTGAACATTAGGCTTATTTGGTAATAAGGGCTTTGAATTTTGATATAAAGCAATCTAGCAGAAAGAGGTTACTTCAGCTTAATGAGTTAGAGGAATTAAGGATGAATGCTTACAAGAATGCAAAGTTATGCAAGGATCACATCAAGATGTGGTATGATAAGCATATACTTAAAAAGGAATTTTATAAAGGTGATATGGTGCTTTTATTTAACTCAAGATTAAAGTTATTTAATGGAAAGCTCAAGTCTAGATGGTCTGGTCCTTTTAAAGTGGTTAGAGTTTATGCAGAAGGAGTGATTGATATTGAAAATTACAAGAAAGAAATTTTTAAGGTTAATGGTCATCGCCTCAAGCTATATCTTGTTGGAGAGTCTATTGGTGAGGTGAAAATGCTCACTCTCTCTACATCTAAAGAGGTTATTTCTTAAGTTACTTAATGCTTTTTTTTTATATACATGTTTTTGCTAAGTATTTTTTTTACACATCTTTTGTTTTAAAGAGTTTTTAGTATGTTTTTAGATTTGTTTGCTATTATTATTATTATTATTATTATTATTATTATTATTATTATTATTATTATTATTATTATTATTATTCATAGCCTAATGTTTTTCTTTAAGTTTTTGATTATTTTATTTTTGAGTTTTTTAGGCAGGGTGTGTTGACTCGTTTCACTTCTGCTGACTCGGCACAAAGAGTGAGCGTTCTAACTTGGCTAGATTATATCAACTTATCACCAACTGTGCCAAGTAATTTCAGAATAGTTGCCTATCGAGTCATAGATAATTGTGTTCATTCATGAAGAGTTACATTCATTCCAACTCATCACCATACATGTTGACTCATTACAATCAGCATGTTATCGAGTCATTCCACTCGTGTTGAGTTGTGACAACATCAATCTTGTCAGATTTTTCATTATTTTTCCATATCTTCAATTTTTTTTTCAGTTTTATATTTTTGGTATTTAAATTTTATCATTTTCGAAGTTACTTTTGGAATTTTCTTAAAAAGGTGTGTGAAACCCTAAAAGGCCATGACCTTTCCTATTTCAAGTCATATCCTTTCCTACTTTTTCTCACCCCTATTCAAATTTTCCTTCCCTATAAATATTAGTTTTCATATCCATTTATTGTTGTAGCCTTTTCCCTTTCCTAAAGAGTATTTCCCTATGTATAAATCCTTTATTTCCTTCTTTTTTTTCACTCTTTCTTAGTTTCTCTCACTAAATATCTGGTTTCACTCTTTTTCTTTCTACAAAACTGCATTAACAAGTTTCTATTTTTTTTTCTTTTTCTCTTTCACGTGTTACCATTAGCAAGTTTCTTTTTCTTTTTTCTTTTAATCTTCACACAATATGCTAAGGATAAAAGGTTCTAGTTTATTAAGGCCATAAAAAGAAGCTTTAGAAAGGAAGGACTTGACTTTAGTTTAAAACAGTCCATTTCCTATCTTTACTGATGATGAAGGTGTTATGTTCATTTCTCTTAAACCAAAAGAGATTGTGCCTTGTGAGTATCTTTCTACTACACTCTTAAGAGACCTTGTTATGTTGGAATCCATCACTTCTCTTTTAAATTCATGTGGTCTTGGTAGATTTATTTCTATGCATGAGCCTACTATTGTTAACTTGCTTATTAAGTTCTATACTACTTTGAAAGTGAATGAGAATGACTTTAGGGTGTTAGAATTTTGTATGCTAAGAGAAAAACAAACACTTATTCCTTTTTGCATAGAGTATTTGGTTTTAAGAGGGATGGGATGTGTGATCCTCCTAAAAATTTTAATGTTAATGAGTTTTGGACATTTTTATCTGATTTGAGAACACCTTTTTCCAACCTAAGAAGGGAAAGGTGATGTTTATCAAAGATTTGAGGTTTTGGCTTTTGTATTAGGTTCTTACATATGTTGTTCATAAATATGAGTTTAATAGGGTTTCATATCAAGAAGTACTCCCTATGTTGTGCATTCATAGTCAAAAGTAAGTATATTGGACTTATTAGAGTTTTAATTACATTTTAACAAGTACCTCTAGGAAGGAAAGCCCTATCACTTATGGTCATGTTGTCACCATTATAACCAAAGCTTTGAATATTAATTTGGATGATTTTACCTATTTTCTTAAGTGTACTTATTTCACTAGGCAAACTTTGATTCAGGATGAGGTGGTTGCTGCCTTAATTTGGATTATACTAGCCTATTTTAATTCTTGTTAGAGAGGATTGCACCATTGCCACCACCTCAAAAGAAGGGAAAGAATGAAAAAGAGGAGCAAGAAAGTGGAGATAAAGAGCATGATTTTGGTATACCTCAAGAGAGGGAATATCATGAAGCATTGGCTATCATTATAGCTCCTTCTTATGGAGGTACAAGTGGGCCAACTTATGGTACTTCTCATGGCCTATCTCATACTTTTTCTAGTCACCCCTCAGGGGTTTAGGAATAAGTGCTTGAAAACCAACAATCAATGACAAGTCAATTAAATTCGATGGAGACAATGACTCTCATTTATCATGAAGGCAAAAGAGAATGGAATACAAGATTGATACTTTATTTGCTCAAGTGGGATATGTGGTCGATTTGCCTCCACCTTCTCCTTTGGATAATTGAGTGAAGTTTTTCTTTTCCTTCCTTTTTATGTTTTTGGGTTCACATTGAAGGAAATGTGAAATTAGAGTGTTGGGATGGGATGTTTTGTGTTTTTGTTGTATATTTAGTATTAAGTTTTTGTTTTGCATGCATTATGCTATGCTATATTGATGCATATTTATTTATTTATTTATTTTATCTTTATGATAGTTTTCTCTAAGTTCATCTTGCCATGATTGAGTGCACATTAATGCTATGTTAATAGCCTTTTTTTTATGCTCAATTGGTAAAATCTAAAGTTTCATGTAGTATAATCTTTAAATTTTTTTTCTATCTTTTGTTGTTATTTTCAAAGTTTATAGGATGTTTATAAGATGGTTAGTATTTAAGAACTTAGATAGTCTTAGAAAAATTATAGCCATAATATGCATAGCTTACTTTTCAATAATGGATGAGGACACAAACATAATAAAAAAAGAAAAAAAATCAAAGTCATCTTATGGAATGGAGTATAAAATGCACCTATTGAGATTGGTCTAATAAAAAGTGTGGGATGGGGCATAAAATGCACCCACCAAATTGCAAAGTACAAAGTTTACAAGGGTCTAAAAATGCCATGTGAATTATGAGTTGTTGTGAGAGCTTAACTTTGTCCCAATAGTTATGTTCTATTCTTAAACGCCTAAGTTTAAAGATTGTTATCCTAGTTGAATAGTTTGGTTAGATTATTAACTCTATATTTTTTATTTTTATTTTAATAACTTTAGATAGTGTGTTAAATTTATTGACTATACTACGTAACTTGTCTACTCTATCATTATTGAGCATTGGAAACTAGTTGTTGGCTATTTTCTTTTAAGTGCTCACTCATATGAAATATGGTATTAAGGAGGCTCTTTTCTAACTTAAAAGATAAATACTTTTGTTAGTTTTTCCACTTGGATTTTTTCATTCTTGCTTAAGGGCAAGCAAGGTTCAAGTGTGGGGGAATTGAATGCCATGCAATTTAGCATAGCTATTTTATTTAGTTATGCATCATTTTATGAGTTTAATGTAGTGTTTTGTTTATTTTACTATGTTATATGCTACTTTTTATGTCTTCTTTATTTTATAGGTTAAATGTGTCTAATTGGATGATTTGAAGCATAATTGAGGGATTTTTAATGAAGAATTGAAGAAAAGGACTTTAAATTTTAGAGTTTGTGCTGACTCATTACAATAACTTAGGATGCCAACTCATGCTTTGCTGAATCAAGTCATGAAAATGTTAGAAGCATGCCAACTCTTGATAAAGGTGTTGACTTGTTATAGAGTCTGTCTGTGCCGACTCATCCAAGTCGGCACCAGTGTGCTAAGTCATCACCAAAGCCAACCATTACAACCTTTCACATGCCTCTTCAAATTTACACCCATATCCACAAAGGCATCACTTGGGACACCTTTGTGCCTA